>KI919844.1:20856-34920 GCA_000473525.2 Anopheles melas | reverse complement strand
AATCTAATTTATCAATTATAAAAACAGAACTTTTTTCCTAAACTTAGCTATAAGGACTTTATTGTATACTAAAAGATATTCATGACTAAATCTCGCTACAATTTGAATAACTTTAAAAATATAATTTTGATTCCTATTTCATGTTTAGAGCATGAAAAGCTAGCTTTCACTGATTTTGTCCTTCATACATTGTTAATGGAGACGCATGATCGTTCTTTACGTAAAAAATGGATATCCAAATTTAACCATTCCTTTTGGCTCTACAAAATTCTCAATCATAAAGGGCTAACTGTTGCATACGTCACAGCAAACGAGAAAGCCTAATAATGCGTTATTCTTAGCACGCCTCGCTCTAAACCGCGGCCCTTGATCAATTAACGCAAACCGTATCGAGCCGTCCGACGTATTTGGCCGACAGCTATTTAATCAACCTATCGATATCGAATCAATGCGCTAAACGAATCCAATTAAAAATCCATATCTCGTTTGCCTTTTCAACGATTTTATGATACAAAAACATACCCTTTCGCAGACAGAAAAGGGTTATTTTATCTAATCGATCGTCAAAGCACGCGTCAACCGCTCGCCATATCCATTTGCTTCTGGCCACGGTCATTGTCAATAATCAGTGGGCCTACAAAAAAAACGCCGGTCCGAAGGAAGGTCTGTTCTCGGGTTTATTTTTGTACATTTCCCCCCCTCCCCTCGTACCTCGTACGTCCGACAGTGTGTAATGATAAACCGCGTTTGTCTGAAGCATATTTTTAGCTTGTAGATCGGATGTTAAAAATTGTTTCATCCAATGAAATGTGTCTAACGGTTGCAGCAAAGAAGAAATACTCGACTTGTACAAGATAAATGTCTCGCTTTTATGAAGTCATCACCCCATCGCCCGCCGTTACATAGTTTGATAACCACGGTGGCCGGCGCGTGGCTTGTACGTGTCTGGAAACACCGTGGCTGTCGTCTGGCGCGCCGGCTGAACCTTCGAAATTAACCTTTCTGGCCCGTGCCAATTTCACCACCGTGTGGTGGGTGTTAATTAATGAAAAGTTTTACCATCAAAATGGCCATAAAATATGACTTCCAGGCGAAGGTTTCTGCTGCTGCTGCTGTGCTGCGTGCTGTGCACACCGTTCCGGCTTGGAAAGAAGCTGTCAATTGGCAATGATTACGCTACTTCTCCTTAGCGCGGCAAGGGCAGTAGGGCGATGATGATGATGATGTCGCATCAGATGATCGTTTTTAAAAGGTTAATTTCAGCAGCGTAAGGAAGGCTGCGTGCAGGGAATTGAAAAAGCTAACAAGCCTTGATCGTGGTTGTTTGTTTTTACTTAGTATACGCAATCATGATTCATGAGGGTTGACTCCATCTGAATAAAGACATCATCAAGCTAAGAAACGAACACTGGCTCGTGTTGGAGAACAGTGTTTGCACTGGCTATTTAAAGCACACACAATATTAATATAATTGTTTTACCCCATTCTCCAATTTTTGCCAGGTCCCGATGAGGATCCGCTCCCGAACGAGGACGTCTCCGCGGACGATGGCGACGATAGCCACAGCAAGGAGTTCATCACAATCAAGGTCACCAACCCGGACAACTCGGTCGAGGATGGCAAAACGACGACGGTGGTGGCGGAGCAGAGCGAGAAGAATGGTCAGAACATGACGACCGACGGCGAGGGTGACGATGGTAACGAGACGACGATGGGTGGTCACCACGAGCACGGGAAGCTGTTCGGGTACGTTAAGATCGGTACCCTGCTCGTCGTGTGGCTGATCTTTACCGGCTTTCTTATGTCGAAGCACGAGAAGGAACTTACGCCGCGGCAGCTATCCGTACCGGAAGCAGCTTACAGGAGTAAGTGGGATGGTGATGTGTTCTCGGGGAATGTAAGACATCTAACGGCCTCTTTGTTCTTATCTCACACCTTAGCGTACATATTGCCGGAACCATCCCTAGGTCCGCGAATCGGGATCAACCTTAAAGGTGCCTTTCTAAGCGATCAGCTTCACAACAACACGAGCACGTACTTGTCAGTGATCCTGCAGCTGCTGTACCTACCTAGCAATAACTCAAATATGAGCTTCTTGTCCGAGCATGATGCCAAGTACACGGAGGTAAGTCAGCTCGCGTCCGAAACCCTTTATCTTCAAACATTCATGAGATCTAACTCCTCGGTATCTATCAACCCCGCAGAACATCACGAACGTCTGGATGGTTCCGATACCGAGCTCGCTCGACGCAATCGACCAGATGGACGAGATGACCCGCAAGCACGTGTTCGACATTGGTCCGATCAACCACCAGAAGGTGACGAGCGGAAAGGCCGTCGTACGGATGCGCCTAACCACCAACCTGGAGGCAGACTTCCCGACCAAGTTCACGTACGACCCAACGCCAATGGACACCGAAACGGGCGTGATCTATGCCGCGATCGTACTGCTCGGCCTGTACGTGATGATCATCTGGGAGATAGTGCACCGCACGTTTGCGGCCATCATCGCGTCAACGCTGGCAATCGGCGTGCTCGCGGCGATGAACGAACGGCCCAGCATGCCGAAGCTGATCTCGTGGATCGACGTCGAGACGCTGCTGCTCCTGTTCGGCATGATGATCCTCGTTGCAATCCTGTCCGAGACCGGTATCTTCGATTATCTGGCGGTGTACGCGTACCAGGTGACGAATGGCAAGGTGTGGCCACTGATTAACTGTCTTTGCGTCTTTACCGCCGTCATGTCTTCGTTCCTGGATAACGTGACGACCGTGCTGTTGATGACACCGGTCACGATACGATTGTGCGAGGTGATGGAGCTGAACCCGGTGCCGGTGTTGATGTCGATGGTGATCTACTCGAACGTGGGCGGTACACTAACTCCCGTTGGTGATCCGCCGAATGTGATCATTGCCTCGAACAGTTACATTGCGAAAAATGTAAGTATCTTGTAGATTGCTTTACTTCTGGTGCAGTTCTTTCTAACCGCTCGTCTTATTGTAGGGTGTCAACTTTGCTACCTTCACGCTGCACATGGCCATACCGATCTTCTTCGTCATGATCACAACCTACTTCCAGCTGCGCATGAAGTTTAAGAACATCAACGATCTGCGCTTTAGCGAACCGCAGGACGTGCAGGAGATTCGGCACGAGATTGCCGTCTGGCAACGGGCAGCCGCTTCACTGTCGTCCTACTCGAAGGACGAGGATTTGGTGCGCGAAACGCTGCTGAAGAAGGTGAACCGGCTGTCGCGCTCGCTCAAGAAGAAGCTCGTCACCGGTTCGGTACCGGCCGAGAGCTACAAGGCAACGCTGGAAGAGATGAAGCGAAAGGTACGTCGTAGGGATTTGAAATTTCTTGAGACATAGGTTAATTAATTCTTTCCTTCCAGTACCCCATCCGAAGCAAGACACTGCTGGTAAAGTCTGCCATTACGCTTGCGTTTGTCATCACCTTCTTCTTCCTGCATTCGGCACCGGACATTCAGAAGCTGTCCCTGGGCTGGACTGCTCTGCTCGGTGCACTTCTGCTGCTCATTCTGGCAGATCGGTAAGTTTTCTTGGGGTCGCAATCCAACTAGAACAACACTTACACTTCAGGATCTTTTTGCAACACTTCACAAACAGGGAAGACATTGAGTCGGTAATTTCGCGCGTGGAGTGGTCCACGCTGCTCTTCTTTGCCGCCCTGTTCATCCTGATGGAAGCACTATCCGAGCTGGGGCTGATTGATTGGATCGGCAAGCAGACGGAAAATGTGATCCTCTCCGTGTCGGAAGAATCTCGGCTTGCTGTGGCCATTCTTATCATCCTATGGGTATGTTACTTTGATCTTTAGAATCTTTAGGAGCTTCTTTTTCTTTGTCTAATGCGATCATTTTGCTTCTTGTTTTAGGTATCTGCATTCGCATCCGCATTTGTTGACAATATTCCGCTCACCACGATGATGGTGAAGATTGCCATCGGTCTTGCCGAGAATGAGGCGCTAGACCTGCCACTGCAGCCATTGGTATGGGCGCTGGCGTTAGGAGCTTGCTTAGGAGGTTTGTAGTGACAAGGGAGAATAAGTCACAGAACTTGGAGCTAATCGTTTTTCTTATCTTCCAGGTAATGGCACCCTGATTGGAGCCTCCGCCAACGTCGTTTGTGCTGGTGTTGCTGAGCAGCACGGTTATAGGTTTACCTTTATAGAATATTTCAAGTAAGTACAGGTACATCTTCAACCCCAATCAAGTTGTACTAACGTCTTCGTCTTCTTTTACCTTCAGGGTCGGTTTCCCCGTGATGGTCGGTAGCGTGATCGTCTCAACCATCTACCTTATGTTTGCACACGTCGTCTTCACCTGGCACTAGAGAGTTTCGGGCTCGCGTGGGACAACATTCTTGTCTACGTGTGCCTCCGTATCGATATGTGCATATTCGCGCCTAAGAAAAAACCTCCAACCCCATCCCAAACCCTACATTAGCAGGGAATGAGAACCTAGAACATGAGTTGCCATTAGCGAAACCTGTGCTGCGCTAGAGGGTGTAGCAGACATCGTGAAGAGCGTGTAAATTAAACACACTACTGTAGGCACTACTACTAGAAGCTAGTATCTATCCTTCCCTCTTTATTACAATACCTGAAACAACAACAACTGGCGGTTGATATGACGATCAATTAACTTCACTCCTCACTGAGCGTTTCGCAAACGCAGCTATATATGTATATTGTGATAAGATTTACCAATAACTTCTTGGATCCGTGTTTCTACTTCTCAACCCGCACTCACACATACACGTCCCAGTGCGAGCGCCCTCTACGTAAGTTCAACGCCATACCATTATACACAGAGAAGTTATTCAGCTATCCCAAACAAAAGCACAACTACTACGGAGCGGAGCAGAAATTAGATGGAAGATTACATAGAGCCCAGAAGAAAACAAAAACTGCGTCTCCCCTTGTGAGGCGTTGTTGATAAGTCAATTTGAAGTTAGGAAAGGAAGTGATGCGTACGGGCAAGTGCATTTTTAGTGCAATGGGGGGAAAAACGGGCAACAAAAAAAAAGAACGTAACTTGAACTGAGCAGACGTACGCGATCACTTCTGGTGGGTTGCTATGGGAGTATGAGAGCAAGCTATACAGAAAAGAAGGTTTAAACTATCCCTGGCAAGGATACTTTCTGTGTAAAGTATTTTATTGTGTACTCACAACTAGAGGTATTTCTCAACGTGTTAAATGATGTTACTGATGTTATTATGCTGTAAACAATTGTTCACTTTGTCATACAATCGATAGAAGCAGGAAAAAACTACCAATTCCCCGGTTATGATACAGCTTAGCTAGAGCGATCGAGAGCCTCAGATGCAGGGATTCTTTCCCGTTTTTTTCTTTTGTTTTTCGTTCAGTTTTTTCTCCGTCTTTATTAGTGTTGTCTCGAAAGACGTACACAGTCGCTATCTGTGTACGTAACCAACAAACACAATATTACAAAGTTTTAATAATGTATATTTTGTTTCGTCCTGTTGCTTTTGTCGTCAAGCTACAATTGTTACGATTGTTTTCCTTCGGGTAATAAATTATCATCTTTCGTACTGAGGGACGCACAGACTAAGCTGTGTGTGTATGTGTGTCCCCAGACAGAAATGTTTAAATGAATGCGTGAATAAGTTATTTCAAAACACGAAACCAAACGCCAAACCCTCCGGTACGTCCTAGTTACGTTTTTAGAGCCTCGATTCTAAGAATGGATCTAAACACCCTTCTACTAAGCGAGTGGGCAGAGAAGAGAAATCATAAAAGACATTCCACAAAACACACACATGGGTATGCACCCCAATAAAGTAGAGCTGGCTGTAAATGGGGTTTGCGAGAGTGAATGCGACAGGGGAATATGGAAAACCAAAATAAACAAACGGTATGATCATGTAGGATGTAGTGTTGTAGAAATAAACTATACTCTGTTTTTTTGGAATGGAAAAGCTTATAGAAAATGGAACAAAACAGCTAAGGAATGGTTGGAGACGGCAAAAAAAGGAAAATGATTCGTGTACAGCAAGAACTTTCTGCTTCTCGCTGTAACTGAAAATGTGTGTGTGTAAAGAAAGAGACGATCGTTTAATCGAAATGGAACGGAGCTGAGAAACCCTGCCCCTGTGGGGGGTTTACGCTTGTTTTGTGTAGCAAAATTGTAGATAGATGGCAAAACTAAACCCGCTGCTGGATGTTGGAGTGTGAAGGGTAAATGAGAACAGGAGCGTACGTGTGTGTATGTGTGTGTAAGAAGAGGGAGAATATTGTACAGAATAGCAAAACGAGGATCGAGTGGCTTTTTTGTATGGATAGACCGATTAGCTTAAGGGAAAGGTGGACAAGAAAAGTGTGCTTTTAAACCGAAGGTTTGCTGCAGGATGGTCAAAAAAAAAGGCAAAATGTAAATTAGTAAAAAAAAACACGATTGATCTTGCGCGGAAAGGATTGATCTTCATGCAGTAGCAAATGAATGGAATCGAATTGTTAATGTAATGGCACACCAATTGAAGAAAAGAAAAGCAAGTAATGAAGGAACGTTAAACAAAACAAACCTAATTCTAAATGAAACGTGAGTGAAAGCAGTACTCGGGAATGGTCATGGACAAGTGAAAGCACATTTTTCGTTAAGTTTTACCGTAACAGAAAGCATAGAAAGGTTTAAAACAAACGAATGTAGAACAACCTGTAGCGAAGCTGCACACATTAATGGCGGAGCAGCAAGCTGGCAACAGTGGCACAGTGCAAAACGTTGCGGAAAGGTGAAAGAGCATCACACGTTTTGGGGTAGAGATTGATTGCGTGAATTTGTTACTATATTGTAGTTCTACAACTAGAGAGTAGAGCCCCTGCCCGCCCCGAGTGCAGTGGACGCGTGGCGGGGAAGTGCAAGCGCGAAACGAAACGCACTGTGTGCTGGATGAAGAGGATGCTGGGATGTAAAAGTAGAAAGGCAAAAACACAGCCCGACAGCCCAAATATGTAATAGACAAATAATAAAACTATTAAATGAAAACACTTAGTATTTGACTGTTTCCTTCTAAAACGACTTATCTTACAAAAAGCTGCATTTTCATTACGTTTTAGTCCCGTCTTTGCTTTATTGCTATTATTTGCCTTGTTGTAGTTTCGCTCTATGCCTTGCACATCTAATAAATAAACCCTTCCCCTCGTTGTGTTTTCCATTCCTAGCTGACCCTTTCTTTCAACGTTTCCGCATTTTGTTCTTCTTTGCAACCTAAAATAAGTACATCTCACTCTGGTACGCCGCAACTGCCGCAACAATCCAGCCAATTCGAACACCGTTAACGTTTACGAAATTTTAACAATACACAGACGCACCTCCGAGCCGCATCCGTAAAGGAAGGTAAATAAATAGTATCAATATCACATCCTAAAACCGCGAGAAAACTATTTACAAACCACCGTGTGTTGTCCACAACTGAACCTCTCTTTTCGAAGACATTTTTAACAAATATAATACACGATCCACTGTGAGCCACTGTGCTCCAATTAGTCCAACGACACGTCCGACAGCTGGGCCGTAATGCGTTCCTTGTCCCACTTGCTGACCGGTCGATTGGTACGTCGTCTTACATTCCTTCGGCCACTATCGACCGTTCCGCGTGCCCGTTCGCTTGTCGTTACCGGGGTGGCTGATTCCGTTGGCTGGACGGTTGTGCTTGTGCTGGCAGGAACGTCCGGTGTAACAACTATCACTCCCGGTTGCTCGTCGGGCTGGTTGGTTTCCTCCTTTGACGCTTCCCCGGCTCCACTGCTCGTTTGTCCTGATCGGGCTTCGTTGGGCATCGGTTTGAACGACGAAACGGTCGGTTGGTGTAGTGCCTTAAGCTGACTGATCCGTGACTCGAGCACTTCCGCCGGAAGTGTACCGATCGTGTCCTCGTACTCGCGCTGCTTGTTCATCTCGTACAGCTGCTGCAGCTGGTTGTAGGCGCCCTCGTTCATGATCGGTGCCGGTGGCATCAGCGAGTCCCGCAACTTGTCCTTGTTGAACTGCTGGCGCTGCTTCGTCTGCTTGGACCAGGCCTGCAGCCAGGAGGTGGAACCACCGGGACGGGTTGGGTTCTGGTATCGGAAAAAAAGAAAGGTTTTAGTGTTGAAGTGTTTGAAGGTATTGCAATTGAATGCATATTTTCATACCCGAACTGAGTTGGCATACTCGTCATTGTCCACGTAACGTTTGCTGCTGCCTGCTGCTGCTCCTAAAATATAAATTAAAATAAATTATCAAGAAATTATATCATGAAACACAGATTGTTATAATTCTGAATATCTTTTGTTTCAATTTTTCACTATAGTTTTTGGATAAGAACACGTATCTTCAAGCATTTTGAACTATTTTTCAGTGTTCACAGTTTTTAGTTGGCGAATGATCTTGTATCTAGCTCTTCATAGTCCTTAGAAACAAATCGAAATTGAACTATTCTAGCGAAACGGATTGGTACTATTCTCCCCGAAACTAGTAGTTAGAGTTAGTTTAATCAAGAACTACGTAGGACCAAAGTCTTCAAAGTTGTTGACATATTTATATCATTAACAGGGCGTTCAAGGAACGGTTATGTAGCAACAGTATCTTGAAGGCTTGTTTCACTTCCTGTTGTATTGTTGTAATTTCATTACCTTAAATATAACTCTCCGTGATCCCCCAAAATGCATTAAGTTGGGAGATTTTTTCATTAACTTCTTGTCTTATTAAACTCTCTCTACTTGTACTTCAATATCTTAGTTGATAGAAGAGAACGCATAATTAAGAGTTATGGTACTAATTTCCATTTATTTATTTTGAAATTAAATCTACTAAAAAGTAAATCAATATCCTCAAAAAAGTAAATCAACACCTCAAAATCAAATAATAGTAATCTACCCTCAAATACACATAAAATAACTAGAGGCTCAAGACTATCATCAAGCACTCAATTTATATAAAGAGAAATAAAGACTAAAACTTTAAAATTTGTAACTCATAGCATCATTTATGTCTGTTTTTCGACCCCTAGTTCACTGGCAGTTACGGACAGTTGCAAACATTTCTGGGTACTCTAGAATAGTCTTTCATTGTGGAATTAAAACCTACACAATGACGCTGGCATTTCTTGATGTTTGAATTGTTCCTTGAAAGTTATTTTTAACAGGGCACAACCGAATTACTTCATGAACTTGAAAATCTTGCTCTCCCTGCCCCTTAAATCACTTACCAATTGGTCGCGTATTAAGCTGCGGTCCCAGTTCCAGCTGCACCTGAAAGTCGGCATGCTCACCGAGACGGAAGCCAAAGCCTATCCGAGAGTCAGTTCCTGTTGGCGGGGACGGGAGGAAAAGGAAAGTAGAGGTGAGAAACCATCATTGAAAGATCAAAGCTCCTCAACGGAAGTGAAACCGAACCGGTTAAGAGCCGGCAAAGCCAGACGGATGGGTAATGGGTTGCAAAACCTAGGACGATGTTGTTGTTTTTTTTTGTGTTGTTGCGAACCTACGCCAGCTATTGCCTCACAGGCCAGTTTAGTGAGAGCTGTAGACGAGAAACGGTCGGCTATAACTCTTCCAAGGACAGCCTTGAAGCAAGTTCTTGGTTTGGTTCGCTTCGGTAATGAAAGCGTGCCCCTTCCAGAGTTTCAGTTCAAGATTAATTAAACTGCTGCAAGGTTCAGTTACAAGTTTAAGTGACTTGTGTTGATGAAGTAACTTCATTTCATGGAGCCACTCACCAATCAATCTCTTTCCACTTTCAATTGTTCTTTTTATTGGATTTGAAACTGATCCCAGCTTTGTTTGGGATTTGATTACACCGGCAATTAATATCAATCAACCTCCAATTAATCAGAAGGGATGCCCTCCAGCATATAAAAAAAGAACGCGATACATATCTAACCGCCCTACAGCCATCCGATCATCTCACGCTGCGCAAGACATTTTATCGGATCAACACGATCAATCACGATCAATCCATCCCGAAGCGAGGGAAGGAAGCAGCGTGTGATCTTCAAATGACAAAACTTTCAACCGGCAACTTTTTTGGACCTTGGGCAGACGGCATAGGTGAAGTTTGCTCAATTTCGATTTCACTGCCTCCCGTTTTAAGCTGTGCTTGGTTTGGGAATGGGAGAAGATGGCACACAGATGTCGTAATAGCCGTAATTGCTGAACGATCGTTTGACTGTAATTGCTTAGTTCCTGCATTTCTTGTTGCAAACGATCACGATGCAGGGGACTCCAAAGACAAAATCTATAATTTTAGAAAAGCCTCACCACCGGATGGGTTGTAAGTTTTCTGTGCAACTCCCAATTAAAAGTAAGGAAGCAATTGATCTCAAATTTGCTACCCCACACCCGATCGGCTCAAACCACACCCAAAGCACACCACTAAACTCATGCACCCCATGCTGTAAAAGTACACAGCGACATGCGACACAGCGAGTCGCGGCCCAACCATGATGTTTATTTGTATGCTCCAACCCCTCCAACCCCCCCCCCCCACGCTCCTTCTTCCAGCATAGGCCCCCGTGAACGATCACCACCCCAATCCGTCCGGATGTCTGGCGGTTCGGTCGGCCCGGACGGATGCAAACAGAAAGGGAAAGTTGTCCCACTCGTCGTCGGACTGACGACGGCTCGTTTGTACTACGCGCCCGTTGTAGCTGAGTGTGTGTGTGTTTGAATGCCATTTATCGTCATTCGGTGTGTGGTCAACAACAACAACAACAACAACGACAGACACAACTTCCAATCAAGGTTTTACATTTAATATGAAGAGAGAGAGAGAGAGGAAGAAAAACACATACAATCACACACACACACACACACACACACACACACACACACATACAGAGACTTCAGACGGTTGCGATTAGCATTTTTGTGCAACCAGGTGCATCCGCTGTTGAAGAAGGGTGAGTGAGCGATCGACTTCTTTTTCTACTGCAACCAGATGCAGCGGCAGGTGAAGCATGATGTCCAATGATGCTTGAGTGTGTGATTAGCGGTTGAACGATACTGGATGGAGGGGAGGATTAATAAACGGATGTGATTACACTTTATGTTTAAGGAGCTTGTATGACTTGTATTATTGACTATACAAGCTTTACAGGGGTTTCCAGGGGTTCTCATAGTTGTGGGACCTTGACTCTTTCATATTGGAAGTGAACTTCACATTACGAAAATTGAACTCTGAAAATGCCTGTTAGATTTGTTCAACAAGAGTGCTATAGAGTCCAATTCCCATTACATTAAGTTCATTTCACGTAACTTCTGGATAACCCTGTAATAGAAAACGCGGCAACATTCATAAAAAAATGTACGAATTGTAAATATCTCACGTTAATTTATGTTTTACAATATCTTTAAATAAATCTAAAAATCATATTCAGCCAAAAAAATGGATCAAATGTTTAAAATAAATATAATACATTGATCATTTAAACCAAGTTGATCGTATTTTTGGCATACTTTCCAACCTTTGTTTTTGTTGCTACGGATGTAGCTCCGTTGATCCGAATGATCCGTTTATTCTGAGTTGGTTTTTACAAACTTTTCTACAACTGTCACTCGCGTATAAATTTATTGCCGATCAGTTTAAAAAAATCGTCTTTCCTTTCTAGCTTAACTTTTGCTACTAACTGCGTTTCGCGATGGCGCACTGTTCCTCGATCAGCTGTGCTACTTGACCCTATTTGACCTGCTCCCGAATTGGCCCTAATTACGGAGATCTGGTTGTCGCACAATATAATCGTGTTATCTCTCTTTGTGAATCTTGTACGCCATCTGCCGGGAATTTGGGGTATTTGATCGAGTTGTCAAGTCAGCTTAATGTTTGTAAATATTACTGTTCCCTGTCCGATCACACGCGGTCGATATCGTGCCAATAGTTTTTGATGCTTTTTTGTACCCAGTTCCAGATGCAATGATAGTGGTGAAAGTGTTGTTTACAATTGCGCCTAAGGGGACTGTACGTCGTTATTATTAGCATGAGTCATTTGTGGTGCTTTGGTTTACTGTTCATTGTCTTGAAAGTAAGGAATCCCAGACGATGTTAGTAATTTAATAAAATCTTATTTTACTTATATTCATTTCCATATCATTGTAGTTCATCTTTGTAGCAAAAAATTAATTAATTTCCATAGAATCATGACTGCAGTTTCATAAATAATTTAAATATTTAGAAAAGAAAGGTCGATTTCAACAGGATATTGTTTAATTTTGAACACGTCACTACGGTTGTAACTTGAACAACACCTAAAACACTTTGGAATAACACTGCAGTGAGCAGCTTTTATGTCTATATGGCCACCTCACATCCGGTTTGCTTCCAAACGGATCCATTCACGCCCACTGCACCCTGTGAGTCAGACAATCGAAGCTCAACTCTCGTCCGAGAAAGTGTCACTTAAACATGACTCGTAGAGGAGTAGAATCTTACTTCATTTTACAAGAAAAAATCCCACCCATCTCCTCCCAAAACAGACTGTTTTGTTGACCTGCAATCTGCGCGCCAATCAGCAAAACAACAGTCAAAACAACAAGCCGCCCCGTGATGGCTTTGGTTTTCAAAATTACGAAATTAAGCACCTGGCCACCCATGGGAGGAAATAACGGACCTAAAGACCACCGCCCGCCTTATTCACTATTCGCTGTGCCTTCGTACGCATCTCTTCCCATTTCGTTCGTTCGTCCGGTCACCATTAACCCCTTTTTTTGCTTGCCGGCACGTTCCCATCTTTCGGCTGCGGCTGTTCCCTGCAGGTCCCTCTCAGATTGATCAAAATTACATAATTTGTGCTTCCCGAAATGCGTCCCGTCGCTCGTACGCTGTCCCTGCTGCCGGACGGAGATTTGCATTCCGGCCCAGAAAAACCGGACCTCCACGTGCTTTGGATGGAGGGACGCTCTCTCCCCCCGTTGCCTTACCTTTCTTGATCGGTGGAATGTTGGAATAGACCAGGGAAAGTATCGATGGCAGCTCCTCCGGCACGATGAACGCATTTGTGACTGTGTGGAAGAGAGGAGGGAAGAAAAAAAAACAGAAGTACAAAGAAAATGAGTAATGACAGTAGAAAACAGAGACCCGCCCGGACGAACGTGGTCAGCGGAATTACACGGGCGGATAAATAAGCGAAGATTTTAATAGTTCAAATGGTGCGGCATACACAAGGGGCAAAGTACTTGATTTTGGGGTACGGGAACAAACACGAACGAAATGAATGAAGATGAACCTGGGGAGCGCGAAAGGAGATGCATTGAAGCTAGGCCTTTTTGATTAAATTATTCAACCGTATCCGTTGCTTTTCGACTTTTTCTCCCGAAATTGTACAAATGTACCCTTTCACGCTGTTTGGATGTGGTTTATTTTGCACACACACACACAAACACAATTTCATGATTATTTTTCTGTAGGATGCATAAAGTAAGCCAAAAGGTGCAGTAATAGTTATCATACTCAGCGGAAAAAGAGAAGGTCCAAGATTTCTGCAATTTTTGCCGATTTCTTTCGTCGCTTTTGTGATTGCAATCTGGCAATTTGCACGACTTTTTTGCGACTTCACATTCACGTGAATCTTCTCAGCCTGACGGCGGAAAGGCTTAACTATTTGATTTATTGCTTGACAAATGTTGCATTGTTTCAGCGGCTTATGGTAGATTATGTTTTGTTGGTTTGTTTATACATTTATTGTGGAAGGCATGTTTTTGGTTAAGTATTTTTAACAAAAAATAAATAAAAATATTTACAGTGATTATCAATTGTTCATAGTCTTCACACTTTTTTACCACAAAGTACGTGAAATGTGCCGACAATTCAAACAAATGCCTTATAATTAATAGATTAGCACTTACATAGTCGGAGATGGATCAAAGTCGGAGCGTTTCAAAAGATTTTTTTTTATTGAGGAGGAACGGTCCAAAAAGGCCGTATTGCTTCAAAAGATTTTAAGTAAGTATAAAAAGTAAAATTTTAACAGTTATAAAGGCAGTTGAAACCTTCGATAGAATGTCATCGTTTTAACTAAGCAAGATGAGTTTTTATATTTATCTTTTTTTA
>KI919844.1:0-20426 GCA_000473525.2 Anopheles melas | reverse complement strand
AAAAAAAAACAAACAAAAAATCACTCCTTCCCTACTTAACCACTCTCAAAAGCGTTTACTCCCATGTCCTTTTAAATGAAGAATACAATATATTACTGACTAAGAAAA
Source organism: Anopheles melas (assembly GCA_000473525.2). Classification (NCBI taxonomy): domain Eukaryota; kingdom Metazoa; phylum Arthropoda; class Insecta; order Diptera; family Culicidae; genus Anopheles; species Anopheles melas. The sequence goes on along the minus strand of KI919844.1, from coordinate 20,318 downwards.
TAGTGCTAAGGGACATACATTAAATCAAGCTATAGCGTTCCTACTCATATACTTCATTCATCTCAATCCAAATAAAGACACATTACCATCAACTCCAATGATTCCAGTGCGCTGTAGAAAGCATCCTAGCCCAACATCGATCAAACGTGTCGAACATCATCATTATGATCATCATGATCATCATCACCATTCTCAGCTGTAGCGCAATTCATCTTCAATGAACACCTTCAAAACTCATCTCATCCTAATAATGACGTTAAGATACCTTTCTTCAAGTGTTTCTTCGCTTTGCTTCGGTATCACCATCGACAAAAAAACACGCTTGTATTGATCGTTTTCAAACGGTGCTGTAATTCGCATTCAACAAACTCACTCAATTACCCCCGTACAAGCACTGCGGCTATCGTTATGGAGGGCACAGACAGTCTGCTCATTTATCATGCCACTCCATTCAATTGGTGTTTGAAATCGCTGTTTTTGGAGATGATTCGAGAAGCAGCCCTGTGCATGATTAATGGCAAAAGGGAAGCTGCAAACATTCTGGACAAATTGTGCAGACAAAACGAAAAACACAGCCCCAACCCAACAACAGCACAATAGTGCCACAAGCTGGCGGCGTGAGAAATTTTAAATTGAAGTCATTTTTCTTCCTCAACTCCACGGAGCGCATTTTTACGTAACAGTGGGTTTGATCGATCAAGCAAACCAGTTTCGGCCCGGCACAACCCTGACGCATTAGTGGCGCGTAAAAGGATCTTTTACTAGTCGGCCCGCCCGCTCTGCCCAGTGGCCACCGGACTGCATCCATCAGACAAGGTCTGCCACTGCCAAACGGGTGGCGATTGTAAAGACCTTGATGCGGCGCGAAGCAGCAAAAACAACGCGCGTCCGAACGGCTGCATAACGAAGGACTTGAACGGGCGGATAGAGCAGGAACCTGTTCCACATTTCTTGGGTTGTGTGCTGAGTTGTACTACGATTTAAACAAATTCACCACACTCATACACACACACACACACAAACACAGACAATTTGCACGATTGTGGGAGGGATTGATGTGTTCCGCGTGTAAGTGTGTAAGAGTGCGTGATGGTATGTGTGGCAGGGTTAGTTGAAATTTGTAGTACTTCCAAGCGTCCAGCGAGTGCTTAGTTTGTTGCGGCTGGTTTGGGTTGAGTGAACAGTAATAGAGTGGTTTGAAAGTGAAAACTAATCGATCGGTCACGAAACTGATTAAATCAGTTCGATCAAAACCCCGAATGCCACCTGACGTTAGACGGCCAAGGGGTTTAGTTCCGCCATTGTTTTTTTTTGGGAGGTTTTTTGTTAAACAAGATTTAAAATCTATTTTCTATTCAATGTGGAAACGTGGATTGAAAAGTGAATAGAAATACGGGATCGCAAATTGAATTAAAAACAGCAATAAAATAAATTTGCTATAAAATAACAATAATATGTCATTTTATTTCAATGATCTACAGCACAAAACACAACCATAAACGATCATCTGATCGTCTGGTTTTCCCTTTCAAGACAGTGGTTGATGTAATCATAAACCACAAGACCACTACACACAAGATTGATGCAAATGTTGATGCAAACGCACACGATGCACACTTCACTTCTGTTAACCTCCCAGGCTGCAAAGACATTGCTTGGAGACAATGTGGGTCAGCACCACTAACGAATAGCAGCGAACAGCCTGCTAATGGCACACCGTAAAGTGGCTAGTCAATATCCATCCTAAGAGGCCACTTTGCACGTTGATGAGCGACAAACAGGTGAAATCGTAGTAAAAACCTCGTTAAACACGTATTTTAGCCTCGTTGAAGGAGGTAATGCTTGACGCAAAAGCGCATAAAACAAGCATAAGAAGGGCTTAAAATATGCTGTTAATATATTGATTATTTTCCATTACTTTTAAGGTGCAGTTTTATACGAAGGAGTTTATGAATCAAATATCTCAAAAATGCGATCAATTTATTATATTATTCCTCGTAATTGTGTGATGTTTAAGATGAAATAATTCAAGCAAAGCTGCCTGACCTTTCATCACGACCCAAGAAACCTGAAGTAAACTCGTTCTCCTTCCCATAATAAATTCAATATTAAAGTATATCTCCGCTTCATAAAATGCCTTTCACAAGTTCTACCAAATTAATTAACGCTTCCCCGTGCCACCTCCATCCGTGATGCCCTTGTTACGCAATTAAGAGCGATTTTTGTTGTACCACAACCTTACCCACTTTTTTTAGTTCAACGCCCCTCGTTCATTCGCCGATCGCACCTTCGGATCAATGCACAAAGGGGCTACCCGGTCAACGCATGATGCCGGTGTGACCTTGCGAAAACTAAAGCCCCGACATCTTCCACGCGCGAACTGGGTTGCATTTAAGTCTTGTTTTTTTTTTGTCTCGCTACAAAATGGACGGGAAATTGTTTAAAACAGATTCCACAAAAAAAAAACAATCAAATTGGGGCAAAAAACGACGCCTTCCTAAATAAGGTTACACTTTGCGCACGGCTTGTCTTTTGGACACGAACAGTCGGGCAGCCTCCAGGAGAAGCCAACGACGATGATCGTGATGATGATGGTGATGATGATGAGGTTTGGCTGGTTTGCTGACGATTACGATTATCGGGTTTTGTGTGTGATCATGCTTAGCTCATACCTTCAGGGGAGGGCCAACGGGAGGGGTTTGGTCAGTGTAAATGGAGGCTTCCATCACGTGCCGAACCTGTGAACGGTGTCAATGTCGTTCGTGGTTTTTGGGATGTGTTATTGAACTGCAGAAATTATCTCACGCAAACCGGTGCATTGTCTTAGCATTCATGATGCGTAGGGAGCATAAATAACCTTCCCTCCGGACATAAAACTCGAGGTCCAACTCGAAGTTTTGCCAACTCTACGGTGCAGTTGCTTCCCAAGAAAAATTCCACAAAAAAAAAAAAGATGGGAGGAGAATTGCAATCATCAATCTGTAGGCATTTGCACACAAAACCGTGGTTGAAAAGCTGCTTCGTTTTAGCATAATGCTGCACGCTTCTTTAGACTATACAAGCATTCAATGTGTGCAACAATCATGCACTAGTGGGGGAACCACATTAAAGTCACATCATTGAACGATCGTGTCACATTGTATGCAGCTCTTCTCATAGGGTCATCGGCGTTCGGGGGCATCATAAAATGCAGCTTCTTCTCACAACCATAAATCATGCAATCGCGTGCAATCGCTGCTGAAAGTGCCGTCAGCATAAACATGGTGCATTGTACACTGCGGCATGTAATTATGACAATTGTGTGGAATTGAAAGTGACGACACAAGATTGCAGTTTATGCTTAAATGAGTTATAAAAGCCTATCGCAAGCTGCTTCATGTAAATCTCCCTTATGTAATTTTCTAAAGTTGTAATGGTTCATAAATCCACTCACTTAGTATTGCTTCACTGCCTTTAATTATCCCCCCTAATAGGCCCCAATCAATCAATCAACAAACACTTTAGCCCAAGGGCTTAATTTTCACATTCCCCAAAAACTGGAAATCTACCCCGGTGATCGGTGGCACAAGAAAAGTCATCTCGTTTATTTCATCAACGGAACAGTCCCACAGGCTTTAGCATTAAGACACCTATTAAGACACCTCCGATAACTAGCCACCACCAGGGCAAGCGATCCGATCGGGCATTATAATACGCACCTTCGATTGCGTAGCAGACGGCCATCATCGTCAAACCCCAAAACGATTGCCGCTGGCAGCTTCACAGCTTCCTCTCCACCGTAAGCAATCGGAATCAAACCCCAACAACTAAAGAAGCCGCTTCAATACCGCTCCGCGCCCAAAGACGCACCTGCGTGAAAGTGAAAACGTATTAGCGTTGATAAATGTGCCCACTTGTTCGGTGCGCAGTGGGCACCGTCTTCTCCATCTAACGTGCAGCTTGGTGCAGGTGCCTGTGCTGCTATCCATCGGCATAGCGGGTGCTAATCAAATTAAATATTACGATGGACATCGCACGGTGGTGCTGATGGATTTGTTGAAAAGGTTAAAATATTGTCCAATTTAGGGTGGAAGGCGCATGCGTAAAGCAAAGCAGCCGCTCCGGGTACGGTAGCACAAGCTGTCACCTTTTTTCTTGTGTGCTGAACACCAGCATGGGCAGACCAGCATGGGTTGAAATGTGAAAGATGACTTCTTAATTGAGGGAGAGAAAAATAAGCCGTAAATCAAATTTATTTCCTGCGCCAGCCTTATTGGGACGATGCAAATGGAAGTGACTCCCCTTTCATTTAAGTGCAAACAATCGAAGAGTTTGAACGGCCTATAGCGGGAGGTTTTTTAGAGGACCAATAAAGGGAAACGGTTTTAGGAACTGTGACACAACTTAATTAAGACGTGATTCATCGCGGATGAAAGTATACATCTTATTTATCTTTATAGCAAATCCTTGTCAGGGTACCATTTTCTGAAAGATTGTTTGACGAATTGAAAGAGACTGTTCATGCAATAAATAAACAGTCAAAGTTGATCCTGGTCATGGCACTAATATGAAAATGTCATATTACTATTTAAATAAAACAGATGTTCAATATCCATATGAAACTCTGAAAAGCTGATTAGAATATGAGCGGCATTGCTACAATTCCATGCAAAATTCATGAAATAATCAAATGTTAATCTAGAATAGTAAATATTGATTCAATTAAACATCGTTAAATCAACATTAAATTAATTCAATCCATAATAAATGGTGTTTTTCTTCTTTTATAGTAAAAAAATCTACAAAAAAAGCAGTATTGTTACAAGTTATATTGCAGTTTAAAGCCGAGTTGCAATTTCACACAGAACAGAATCCTGGTCACGGCACCACTACAAAGTATAAGTAGTTGACACGTAAATCGGTAAATCCATAATTCTGACCTTTTCTTATCCCAACCAACGGGCTGAAATTGAAAAGGGTGTCAGTGGAGCAGTATTCATCATCTGGGTTTTATCCATGTGACAGTTACGCTTCGTCATATTGGATTTCAACAGAATTTAAGTCGTTTTTAGGCTGTTTTCTGCCTATTTCATGCAAACCTTTGGATGAATCCTGGTCATGGCACCAATAAACATAAAAATCAAAATCATTATAAAGTACATATTTGTAAAACTTACACACTCCTATGCAGAGGACATGATCATTCATAGTGAAGAGATCTTTATTTCTTTTTGGTATGCTTTTCCATAATAAGCCACAATATTTTTGCATCATTTACGCTCAATATCGCACAAACGTCAATAGGTATTGTGCAATTCATCAAGATATGATGATTGCTTCAGCATCGATCGCTCTGTTGCTATGTGTGCCTTATCACCGAACCCCTGCTCATCAACGATAGCAAACGTCATAACGAGCATGTGCTTGCAGAAAAGCTTCCACGCACCAAAAATCCCCCCTCGATTTGGCCTCCACTTTTCACGTTTCACCTGTCTCTTCCGTACCGATTTTAAACACGCATCGATTGCACAATTCCGGTGCTTTCTTTTGCAGCGAGCAATTGCATGAGTGGTAGAAATTATGTGTGTTTGTTTGTTTGTTTGCCTGAAAAGGGGTGCTATTTTGTGGAGCACTTTTTTTTCTCCCGATTGATCGAAAAAATAGATGCACCACCATATCTAGAGGATCGTTTGGCAATGAATACTGTAGAGTCGATAGGTGTTGTCACTCACAACAAAAACGCAAAACATATTTAGCGATAGTAGACAAGGCAAAAGGGGAAAAAGGGTTCGGATACTAGTAACAGCGCCCCGGTACACTGTCCTTTTCTTCCTTTCGATAACACGCTTTTCCGTTCCGCGTTTCCGCACCGAAAGACAACGATCGCGCGCGCGCGCTCGCTCGGATACGCTACACGCGCACGGCGAAGGGGCGAAGGAAAAACCCGTTTTTAAAGCACGTTCATTTCCCTTCCTTTCATTTTCATTTGCGCACACACGCGTAATGGCACATTGCTGGTGTGCAATGGGAGTCACAACTACACGAACCTGGCAGCGTGATTGAGTCATAGTTGGTAGGTCTGGCACCTCTACTTTTTGTTCGCGGTGACCTTTCCAACTGTATGCTGATGAAGAAAAGCCCCATTTCGGATGATTATCTTCTTCTGACCCCGCTGGTACACCCGAGCACACTTACATGAGACGGCATCAAATGCTAGCAGGAACAGCAGCAGCAGCAACTGTCCCGGCCCGTCCGCCAACGGTCGTGGCCTCCGTCTCGCACGCAATCCAATTAGCGCTCGTTTCATCATCTCGCTGCGGCGTATCACGATCTTCCTTTTTGCCGTGCCGCGTTGACACCCCGGGGACGAACGTTGGAGAACGTTGTTGTGCGTTGTCGATAAGAAAATGTACGATCGCCAAACACTCTAACACCGATTCAACACAATTGCGCACACCATTTTCCAAAATTCACGCAGCGGCTGCCTTCTTTTTTTGGTGGATGAAAGGAAAAAAAAGGAACATTTCACAGTGATAATCAGGAATCAGGGGCAATCACACACACACACGCACGTCTAAAGCACTACACCGATTTTACTTCCCCTCTTGTAAAAATGACTGTTTCACCCCCCTCTTTCTCTCTCTCTCACACATACACACTGCTCCAAAATTTAGGGGTGAATTTCTTTCGCTCAAATCAATCACCTCGTTTGGCTGGTGTGTGCAATTGCTTCGATGCGCAATCCGGTGGTCCGATAAGAGGTGCCGCGTGAAGACCCTCTCGGCGGCTCCAAGGGGGAAAAAGAGCGAGAGAGTGAGAGAGAGAGAGACCGCGAAGAAAAAATAACAAAACTTTCTCACTGCGGAATTTTGATTTCGAGCCGCAATACACTAGCTCACCCCCCCCCCCTACACACTCACAAAAGCACACACACACACACAGAAAGACGCGGTTTTGGGTCTTCGCGGTTTGTCTTCACGATCAACCCCTACGATCAAGCATGCGGGGTGAAACGATTTTCTTTATTGCACACGGCGCCGTTACCCAAATAAATACAAATGAACGCCGAAACCGAGCACTTGATCACGCATACACACGCTACGCGATCGCGGGTCGGTATGAATCTCTCCGGGTCAAGATGACGGGGTTGTTTGTGGGGCGGTAGAAATATACGCAAAAATGACAACACACAGAGAGTTAAGGGATGACAAAAAAAATGCACACACACACGAATGGACAGTTTTGCAAACGATCTCGCAACCAACCGATCTTGTGATGTTGATGAAGGCGCGATGATCGGTGTGGCAATCGACTCTTCGAACTGGTGAAAGAACTGCACGCTGCGGCAAGCGACGAACCGCTCGAGTGGTTGGATGGCGAGTGACTGAAAACTGGTTGGGTTTCGGGCACCCGCGTTCGCATTCGGCACCGACCCGGTCGGTGGCTCTCGCACACACTCTCGCAACGTGGGGCGAAGACCAGCGCTGGTGTAGTGGATCGACGGTCTGCGGTTGCGTTTGAAAATCCATCAGCCTGACGACGACGACGACAACGACGCTGGTAGTGGTTATGATTGGCCGTTTTCTCCCCATGGGTTGATCCTAACACTACAGTGGGTGAATGGGATGCAATGCATGTGATAGCTAAGATTTCGATCAAATTCGACGGGAATTTCATGGAAAAAGTAAGCACTAGAAGTAATGTTAGCAAGATGCCTTTCATTATTTCATGAAATCCATGTTTAACTTTTATAAAATTTGACTAATATTTGGGAATTGTTTATAAATTAAAGTAATAAAACGGATTGATTGAATGATCGATTATTGCTTTAACTGTAGTTTATAACAAAGAATCATAATAAGTTTCAGTAACCAAATGAGGAGCCGGTCTCGTAGTACAGTCGTCAACTCGTACGACTTAACAACATGCCCGTCATGGGTTCGATCCCCAAATAGACCGTGCCGCCATACGTAGGATTGACTATCCTGCTATGGGGGGAAATCAATTAGTAACTGAAAGCCAAAGCCCACTAGTGGTACAGGCAGGCCTTGACCGACAACGGTTGTTGAGCCAAAGAAGAAGAAGAAGAACCAAATGAACGTGTTGACTTCCTTTTAAAATCACTTTCTACGTTCTTATCTCTTTCATACCTAGATTTTTGTTAAGTTTAATCCTTTCGTATTCATCGTTTATCTGTATCAAGCACTAACTATTGTGCTTTGTGGTACTAAGAAAGTCCTAAAGGCTAGTAGGACCCGGCATGACCCAAGAGATCGTCACGTCAAAAAGAAAAGGAAAAAGTGGCTCATTGATAAATTGTCAAGTATCTAATCTAATGCAAAAAATGCAAAAATGGCAGTCTGGTGATGCAGTAGTCAACTCGTACGACGTAACAACATGCGTCATGGGCTCAAGCCCCTGACTATTCTCCTCTACGTAATCTATTAGTCACTAATAGCCAAGCCCAACAGTAATAGAGACAGACTGACAACTTGTTATTGCGCCAAAGAAGCAGAATTAGAAGCAGCTATATTAATACTCGTAGTAGATGCGCTTTGTAGTTTGTAGAGATGACTTGACTTGCGACATAGAACGTTCAAATGACAAGTTCATTTTTTTGCATTAATGATTGGTTGCAATTGCTGAGAAATGTAAGCATAGTTATCCTGAGAAATAAAATAAAAACTCTCACCATCATGTATTTATTACCATCATTTTGCAATTCAGTTCATTTCTCAGTCTGAATGGAGCCAGAAAACAACTTGAAAATCATTTTCAATTGATTTTAAACATGTAGAGCTGCAAAATAGCTGCTTAAGAGCTACAGTTCCACTCTTAACCAGCGTAAATGACGCGGTTGTTACGAAACATAACTTATCTGCATTTTATTACATTAATTAAATACACTGTTACTAAACGCTACTTTGGAAGTAAGAATGACGCAGATTATGCGTTAAATTATTAAACAAATAATAAAAACTCGATTGTTTTCTTTCCTTCCTGCCACCAACAAATAACATCAACGCTCATTCCTACCCCTTGATAGCGAGCACAAACGTCACCGGTGGCATTTGGCGCGTGACAGCTGCCATCGACGTCAATGCGAACAGTGAGCGAAACCGCCACCCCCTTTCGTCCAAACCGCACACTGAGCAGGCTACAGTTCGTGGTCAAAACAGCACCTTGTTTACCATTTCCAACGTGAGAAAAAGTCAAAAACGTTCATTATTTTGTCCAGCACGGACGTCGTCGTTGTCGTCGTCGGGTCGCGAGAAGTTCTAATGTTTTGTTTTCTGTTTTAAACCCTAAATCATACAAACTTGAGTGTTTTAGCAATTGAAAGGAGAAAGAAAAACGTCTAAGAAGTACGTAAGTGTTGGTGAGGAGGGAATTTAATTTAATTTTCTGTGCAGTTTTTGTTCTTTTGAGTGTGTGTGTGTGTGCTTGCATTCGTGTTCTTTCTCGGATTCTTTCCCTCGTAGAGAGAGGGGAGGAAAGGCGCTGCCGTAGAAAAACCCTTTTTCACGGTGCCTGATGCAGGGAGTGAATTGTGTGCTTTGTGGCTGAAGGTTCAAGATGTTCCTTTCCTCAACAAAGTGGTAGAATTTTGCCCATTCTCCCGGTCGCTTGGTGCAGCAATGCGTCTTTCGCACCAGAATTATTCAACCAAACAGGCGAATTTTCAACACACAAACACGCGAAGGTGCTTACAGTGAGCAGAAATTCCCAGAAAAGAAAAGCTGGTAGGGAAAGCAGCAGCTTTTCCATTTCCATTCGCAATCAAACACGGAAACGGAGACGCGCAAGTGTAGAAAAGGCGCACCAGAGAAGGAAGTGGTTAGGAAGGACAGGAAGGCAGTGCGTCAGGGGGGGCTGCAGCAGAGTCTTTCGGTTGTTCGGGGTTGTTTTGCCCTGATAACATTGTTCTTCCCCAGGGTTTAGGTGTGTGATTGTGTGAAACATTGCCGCCGCTATCGAAATAGAAAAAAAGGTGCGTGTTCCCGTGTGCTTCTGTGTGTATGTTGTGCGGTTTAAGCTTGCGAAGCAGAAGAAGAAGCGTCATTGTGCGGTAGGAAAAAAGGGCTGTTTGAAAAAGGAAAAAAAATAAAAAACCTCCCAAAAGCTAACAAATACAAATGCGCTCCAAGAAGCCAAGCAACGGAATGTGTGACCGTAGTGTGTGGGTAATTTCAATTCAATTTGTGAGGCGGCTAATGCTTTTCTAAGGTTACTGCGAGCAACATGAAAAGGTGTGTGTTACTTGTCTGCATGTTTGTGTGAGTGTGTAAGTGTGTATATGTGTCTTACGAATTGAAAGAAAAGAAAGCAAAAAGGATAACAACCGAAACGTCGGCGGAGTACCTTTAATTACTGTGTGCGTCCCGGTCAAAGACAAGGGAACGATTCGTCTCATGTGTTTTCAACACAGACAACAATGGCAATGGTCCAGCAAAAAGCCTCTCAGGTAAGAAGTAGTGAAAAGTGAATTAAACGTACCTTAAGAAGGTTTATTCTTTCTTTCTCTATGTGTGAATGTGTGTGTATTGAACAACAACAACAACCTGCCTGTTTTTGGAGCAATGAATGCTTCCAGCCACCGTCGCAGGTTGCTATGATTTGTGTCGAGTCCCTTTTGTTGAGGGCGTTTTAAATTTCCCAGCGCTCAAGGGCTGTGGAAATTGAAATTGAGCTGGAACAGAAATTGAATATATGCAAGGCTTTATGTTCCAATTTTTAGAAGCATTTGTATATTGTATATTTTGACATGTTGTCTGTGTTGTGAACGTAAAATGACACTACACACCCTATAAACCTTATTGTCTCACTCGCTGAAAAACACTTCAAATAGCTTAAAATAATTCAAAATAAATAAACAACATTCTCTTAATATGCTTCATCTTATCCTGTTAAGATTATGATACCCCGATACCGGTTCCCTGTTCAATTGGCACCCTATCCCAGGCGTTGCCGTTTGAATTTTAACCGTTTTTTGCGTTTTGATATTGTGCGACCCGCTTCACGAACCGTTTGCTGTTTTCGAATACGAAATTGGCTTTTCTTATATGCCTTCAACATCATTCTAGAGCCTGCTTCCTCTTCCACCACATCTGGATGTGCCAGCCGGATGATCACTATCGGGAATGATGTTTGAGAACAGGTTAATGCTGCCCCAGCAGAACCAGTTATTCCAGTTGACCGGTGCGAGAGCCTCCTTCCCGAGACACACACACACACACCTCCCCACCAATGATCTGCGAACGGATGTGAATGTATTATTTAAATGTGGCTTATAAAGGTGTTGTTTAGAGAATGGTACCCCTGGCGGCAAACTCCCTACTCCCAAACAGCTGCAGTAAACTTTTTCGAGAAGGTTTATTGGTTTTTAAATTGAGAATTTGGTTAAAATCCCAACCGGGGCCAGACAGGCAGGGCAAAGCGTACAAACCGCAATATGACGTTGTTTTTACTTTTAGCGTAGCTGTATTTATAGCGTGTGATCGCGAGAGTGAGAGAGAGAAGGGCTGGAAGGCCAGCAAACTAGTAGGCTTTACCTTATCAGCTTCCTACGGACGTCCAGCATAACCAACAGCTCGCGATAATGGTGCGACAACGGTTACAGAACCCCAACGCTTTGCGAAAGTGAAAACGCATTTTGGTGCTGTATGGGTTTGCCCGCCTTTGTGTGCGTGTGTATGTTTTCCAGTGGCGTTGTCATGCGTTTTTATGGTCCCACAGCATTTGATAAGATCACTGGAAAGAAGGGGGGCTTTGGTGGTTTTGAAGTAGTTGTCCAAAGGCACGACCCGCTGGATAATCTCTCGCCTTTCGCCTTGTTGGAGTAAAATGATAAGAAAAGCTGCCCCGCAGCGTAACAACAATTATTGAGGCCCTCAAATTGCAGATTTTTTTTTTCTCTCCTCCCTAAAGCACCAAGTTGGATGGCATTCAGACGGTGAAAGTGTCTCCGTTTGCCGAGAAATTGTCCAAGTGCGATTTTATTGCTGCGCGCGTAAATCTGGAAACGAGTTTTTGATTGGATGTAATTATACAACGTCGTTATCTTTGGCTCGTTAAGATTTAAGACCTTTTTTTGATTAAATGGGTAAAATAATTCTTCACTGAAACATTTACGAAAAAGCCATTTCCTTGATCCTTGAAGAACATTGAAACAGAAAGGCAAAACATTGGAAATACACAAATCTGTCTATCTGGAATCCTTCAACAAGTAACGGAGCTTTACAACAGAAGAGAAATACTCTTAAGGATGATAGTAACATACGGTGCATGTTGCAAAATCGCCCCCCGATGCATTGTGCGTGCCAACAGGAAACATGACAGAAGTCATTACTCTTCGGCTGTTGGAACGCGCCGAGTGGAATTTACGCCACGGCCGTATATAGCATGGGGACAACTTTCCACAGAAGGCTGCTTGGCTGTGGGGCTGTGCTGGACCAACGGTTCAAGATCGTTATATACATTTCTTTGCACATACGCGCACACCCTTTTGCGAGTACGGGCAGATGTCGCTTGGGAACTCCATAGTCCACAGTAAGAGTCAGTCTGCCAGTCTCTTGTCTGAATGTTTTGTGACTCTTCTGTGAGACAAGCAAAAGACATTGAAGTTAAGGCGACCCATAATTAAGAAACATTTTGTTACTGCACTGTTTCAGTGCATGTGAAGTCTTTGATATTGGGATTAAGGAGGATGTTTGTCTGCCTTTGTGGCAAGGACGTGAAGAGGAACGTAGCAATGGATTAACAGCAAGTATTTGGGGAGTTAAGCATCAATATTTAGGCATTAGTGGAAGAGCTTTTTTGCCGATTAGACTCAAAGAGTTTTGATTTAATTTGATAAGGTCTTTTGGCAAACTCTTGAACCTAATGAATATTGTTGGAGGATGTTCTCGATTCCTTAAAAACCTTCCATTTCCAACATTTTAGGCACCTGGGGAAAGATCTTACATTTCTTACCGATTAGAGATGTCTCTGGTGAACCTCTTGCACTAATTACATTCTCTCATTAGCTTCTATAACCGCTCCTGCTTATCCAATCAAACCGTTTTGGTCGTTTACGGGTAGAAATGTGATGTTGTGGATGTACCAGAGCGTACTGTTGGAGGGAAAAATCCCATTTCTGCTCAGGCCCAAGGCTCGGTAGTTAATATGCGGTACAAATGAAGCTGTCCGCTTATTAGCGCATGAGTGAGTAGAGTAAACAGTTTCGGCTTTTGGCGGTTACGTAACGTCCAAAGTGTTTGTGTGTCGGTCCTTAGCAGACACCGACCCGTGACAATGTAATGAGATTAGGTGAGCCAAAAATAGACAAAAAATTAGTTTACTTGATGGTGGTCGGTTAGCTGAGAGCGGTCAGCAGCGGCGGCAACATTTATTAGCTGAGGCCAAACGGTGGTTAATCTGTTTATGTTATTTTATGCTGCCGCAGGGTTATGTGTGGGTGTTGATTGGCTTCACGTTTTTCATGTTTATAGACATGTTATGTTGTCTGTTTCTTTTCTGGAATAACATCTATTTGTTACTTTCTTCGCCGTGCATGCCACGTAGGAGCATGTAGTAGGTAGAGACGCCCCTACGGGTGTCTTCAAAAACTGTCTTTATCAGTGACAATGCGTCACTAATGAGCAAACCTCCTTCACCCACAGCTGCGCTTGGCTGTCCCTGACTCATCAGTGTCAATGTCGAGTTAGCTGAACTGATAGAAGGTAAGCAAGAATTTGAGTTTTAAAATGCAAACCTTGCGGAAAAGCGTAACTTGAAATAGAAATAAAGTTATCAACCTTTGTCTCCCCTGTACCCAACATATTACGCATCTCAAATCTTACAGTTGCGTAATAACCTCACACTTCGATTGTATTTTAACCGATAGAGAAGGCGCAAGTGCATTTTGCAATCTGAACGTAGCCTTCTCCACGAAGCCACGCTCGAAACAGTTCTTCCTCCTTCCTTGGCCGTTTGATTCGTTTGACGGTCGAAATGCAGCAGAGCTTGAAGCGTCGGTTCAGTGAAAGGTCAACGAAATCAACGTCACTTCTTGATACCCGACAGCACACAACTCGCACACTTTTACGGTCCATCGGCCTGATAATGATGCTGCAACTGCTGCCGCTTGCACCGTAAGAACGGGCGATTTGTGATGGGCAGCTAGATAGTGTTAGAAGAGGAATGTTTCTTTCCCGTTTTAGCTCTTTTCTTCTTACACATTTGTGGAAGAAAGCCGGCAGAATCTAAGCTGGATTTTTCCATCTTGTGTTGTTGTGGTTCCGTTGCGTGCGTAATTGTGTATACAGAGTGTTTGTACATTCTTCCAGTCGGAAGAGAGTGTTGGTGATAAGAGAAGGCACGTTTGAAGCTTTTAAGTGTTGGCTGTTGTGTTTGGGGTTTTAGCAACGTCAGTTATAGTTGTAACGTCATTATTCACTGTGAAAAAAAAAACGTTTCGGAGAAATTTTAAAGTTTGCACAATTTATGTGTTCTTTTGACTGAATAAATGTGTATGTTTTTATGATGTCTTACTCATGGGTTTTCACTCTATGAAAAAGCCTTTTCAGCGTATAACACAATTGGTTCAAAACCGGATTCGATCCCGCGACATTTGGTGTGTAAATCCTAGAACTTACCTCGACCCTATGCAACCAATGTCGAATAGCTAAGTTAAATGCGGTATAAGTGATGTTTCCTCATCTGATATTTGTACTTACTCATACATGCTACTCATTGACGCTTTATAAAGAATTATCTAGCCGGCTCTTTTTATTATACAGCATTAATAAACTTCCACCACACGACTGTTGCAATAAATATCACCAAAAGTTAATTTACCTCATTGACAACTTGGGCACAGAAATGGGAACACACGTAACTTTCTACCGGTTCTACCCAATTGCTGGCGAGCCTTGTAACAAATCTCCATTAAATAATTCCATTCTACTTGAGAGTTGGCAGCTTTTGGCACTGATCCAAACCGAACGAACGCGGTATCTTGGTCACACGGGTGGATACTTCGTCTTTGAAATTACACGAAGAAAATAAGTTTGGTGGTGGTGAGTTTTTGGTTTTCTTTATGCAGTACATATGGCGTATACCACGTTGCCTTTGCTGCTCACACACACACCACTGCAGGAACATTCTTACCACCTGAGTCTCAGCTGTTCGTTCTCGTTGGCAGCAGCAAGGGGAGACAGGTTTGTGGAACTGGTACGATATCCCCTGCTAAGGAATATATACATAAATTGTCATTAAAACTTCATTTCGCCATTGATGGCCCCGGGATAGCCATGCGGTGTGACAGACTTTGGCACACGCTCTGATGCAGTGGCGTATTTGGTGGATAGTTTAATCGAGCCCACGATGCACGATTGCGGCAAGGTGCGCTTACTGATTGGTTATTGATTGGCTGTATCGGCGAAGGATATAGCGGGAAAGTGATTGCAAGTTATAGGCTGTTCCGGTGCCAACGCCGGGAGCGCACGGTGGGAGGCAAGAGAGAAAATACACGATTATCATTTTTCATCGTTTACTACAATCGCATAAATGGATGAGGAAAAAGTTTTATCAGTTGCCTCGTGAACGGCTGCGCTGTTCCGGTTGTCACCGAGAGCTGCTCCCTCGGGACGCCATGCACATGCACACTCTGCCTGTCTACTTTTCACCGTAAAAGGGATAAACTTTTACGCCCATAAACGGCCAGCAACTGGACATCATACAACGGCACAAACGACACAAAAAAGTGACAAATAAAACATGTTCAAAATTGTAAACTAAAAAACACACACACTCAACAACACTTTCATTGGTATGGATGTTATGTGGTTTCGTGTGTGGTTACTCCCAATGAGTAAGTTTTTTTGTGGGAATATTTCTGCTTTTTTTGAACATGTATGGGCGTATTTTTCTTTATTTTTATTACTCTCACAAATGGTCTCCATAAGCGTCATTACGTGTTAAAACAGAGAACAACTTGTGAAGCAGTGCAATGGAGAAGGTACAGATGCCCAGTGCCTCTTTACGAAAGATGATAAGAGCAGGACGGCTGTGGTTGACTCAAGCTGTACTGTACGGCTAATTGGTAAACAGCACGTGTGAATTATCGGCAGATAAGTAGAGAGCGTCTATTGAACTACTACGTCTTGATCTGGAAATTTGTTGATTGTGTGATACGGCTCTTCAAACACTCGATAAAACCAGTAAACGTAAGATACGTAAAAGAGTAGTTCATACTAACTCCAATAAAATTCTTTGCAAACTCAGTGACCGCACAGACTGCCCCAGGGTGAATTAATCATCGTCATAAAGGAAAACCACCACACCACCGTGTGATGGGTGATGAGTAATCGCGGAATTCTTTCTATACCCCCGCAGGTTATGGACCTCTTTCTCTCTATGGCGGGCTACAACCAGCGAACCGCAAACGGAACTCACACGGAAACTGTTCCTTTATTTCCATGGCTCATTCCACGAGGAATAATAAGCTCTTGTGCTCTTGTTTCGTGCTCTTTGTACGGAGTTCTTTTTTCTTTAAAGTGTGCCGTTGTGCTAGAAGTTAAGCTTGTACTCTTAGTAATGGTTAAAACCGACCGCGACTAAAACCATGGCAAACAGAAAATCGTGCCTATCCAACTTCGCCGCTGCTTTGGCGAGTTTTATTTCTTTATGTTTTTTTCCAGAAGAGGCTGTCAGTGGTTAGGTTTGTAATTTAAGAGCAATTGAATAGTAATAAGTCGAACATGATTTTCGAGACGAGAACCTAGGGTCTGCGTGTTCTTGAAGCAGTGCATTTGCCGTCTCTACTACAAGGCATGTCCAGGTCAATGTGTTTTATTATTGTCTTTATTCGCCTTCACGTCGCTATCGGTCAATCATACAACAAGTCAGGTCAAGTATTGCAGATAGCAGCCGAGTCCTTTCGCGCGCGCATGTGTCATATGAGGTAGATAAGAAAGTATTTTGCTCTTCAAAAATATTGAATCTAGCTTCTAGGTCACGACCATGCTGTAACAAGAGCCTGCGACCGATACTACACGTCCAATGTTCCACCTAATTATAGCATGCTGGCAGCAAATGTAGAGCGGAACTGGGGAAATGTGAAGGTCATCCTTGCCTGTCCCTTTACACCGCGAAGTATATTGATTGAAGTGGGAAAGCTTTTCCTTGTACACTTTTTTAGGGCTTATAGTGGACTTATTATTATTTCTAACAGATTCTGCTTCTATGGTGATGTCCACACACGCCACTGCACACTGCTAAGGGGATAACTAAGAGGATTAATTTTTTGTTCTCTTACATCGTAGATAGACTTCGTGTGTGGTATTTTTTTAAAGATATTCTCAGAAAAACCATCACCACTATATCGCACCTTGAAGCTGTAGTGCTTAAGAGTGCAAAAAAGAATCGGAACTCCAGGGGTGTTCGATTAGCCCTACTCTGACTGACGTGTGTTATACGGGCTGCATGCTGGTCGTGTCATCTGCCACGGCAGAAGAAGACCTAATCCAATGTGTTAGTAGGTCAAATGGAGAATGGAGGGGCGAAGGAGTCGGCTTGTTGAGTGTACCGTGATGCAGCCTCCCCATATAGTAGGACCTGGTAGAATCTTTTGCCCGGATTTTAACACTTACCACAAACACTCACTCCCTGCCTTTTTCCACTGTTCCTAAAGGTTTCACGCTTAACGGTTACGGTGACATGACCTAGTTGAAGACATAGGAAGGGAATGAATCAAAAAAAGTGCACAGTTGAAGGGAAAAGTGCAGAAACTAAACTCCGCAAGATGGCTTCGGGTTAGGTTGGGCTGGTCGGGCGCTCAAGATTTTCCAACCGGCATTGACCCTCCCGATGGAAGGCTATTTTTCGCTCGTAGACTTACCGGTCGGTTTGCCTTGTTCCGCAACACCTCAGCCGGTTCGGAGTACTGAAAGTCTTTAATCTTTTTGAAGCTTGAACAATTTTCCCGGTTCTTCCAGCTGTATACTACCACGAGTGTGTGTGTGTGTGTAAAAAAGGCTTATCGTGGGGCGAGTTTGCTTTCTCGGTTGTCTTTCTGAACGGTTCTTTTTTTGTTGTTTGCTAAAAATGCTGCTTGGCTTTTCCGTTATGGCAAGCCGGTCTGTACGACACGGTGGAAATTTGTGTGGAGAAAAGTGAGACCCCGTTAGGTGCTAGAAAAATTGCGAGAAGCGATATATGGTATGCAGTTATCGTGTTTGGTTTGTTAAATATTGAATGCCGTTTTTCGCGTTTCTTCAAATAGACAGCAATTAGTTGATTATGTGGTGATAGTTGAGTAAATTGAATTATAAAAGCAACGTTTAAATTCG
Organism: Anopheles melas; assembly: GCA_000473525.2. Lineage (NCBI taxonomy): Eukaryota > Metazoa > Arthropoda > Insecta > Diptera > Culicidae > Anopheles > Anopheles melas. The sequence continues at coordinate 2,007 of KI919844.1, read as the reverse complement.
TCTTTATCTTTTAAGTAATGCTTGAATGGTTGCTTAATTCATGATTAATTGTGGTGACACATTTAAGCTGCAATACACAACCATCAAAAACAAAACTATGTATCCAACTATTTCTAATAGACGTCTCCAAATTCTGAGTTCACAAATATCACATCCTATCACACCCTGCATCTTACACATCTATTTCACCAAACTTCCATTCCAAAGACACCAAACTTGATTACTTATTTAAGCGGCAAGCTAAGTAACTGATCGTTCCAATAATTTACGACAGCGTTCTATCTCGCTCCCTGGAGAAAAAGGCATACCACACATTGTACGTATCGCTGGGTAGATTGGAAGACACCTTCCACTAGTCGGTGTCGTCTGGCCCCAGTTGCCCCTTAACTACTTGGTCCGGAATTAAATGGTTTTTCCCTCGGCCCTCCTCTTAACTGGGTCAAATCGATCGAACCATTAGCTGGTATATGTATCGTGTGTGCCGTTCATCAATATTTATTACATGCTGTCTTCTCATGGCCAGTGTGGACTATCAGTGAGACGCCCCAATACCTAACGTCTAGAAGTTCTTGAGGTTGGAATCACCCATACTCACGAATGCTTTTCAGTAGCGCAGATAGGGCGAGTCGTTTAAATTAGCAGCAAACGTGCATTATTGATGTGGTTTCGAGGGTGGTGAAGACATACCCTTTGAGGATAGGCAATGGAATGATCATATCAACGCGCTGCAGTCAATTATGCGATGCTGTTTTTTTGTTGGATCTTGGAACTAGAAGAAAACAAACATTGGCGTATTTATGAAGGAACATATAAAACGTTTGTACTAGTGATGATGAGTGTATGAATTACAGGGAGTTAATGAGTGTATGAGTTAATCTTTAACTCACCCTCTACAAATCATGAAAACTATTGTGAGTGGATTCGGCATGGAAAATGATTTAATTCAGTTTGAATGAGTTACTAGTCCCCAAAAAGGTGGAAAAAATGCATAATATATCATCTTCTTGATGAGTAATTCTCTGTAAAGATGTAACTCACTCACTCATTCTAACTCAGCATGCACATCACTAGTTAGAATACACTCACTCTCTGGTTAGCCTGCTGTTATCGATAAAATGCAATTTTCCAACAAACAAAAAAGAAACAGGGTTTTGTATTTACGCAACTGTTTTGTTGCGTTTTCTACCTTGTGGCGATTGACGATCAATAACGATTGACTGGATGTGCGTTTTTGTGTGCGTAATGCAATTGTTCAGCAATATTTTTGCTGACCTCCATCGCATACAAACCACCACTTCCGCCGATTATCGTTTAATCCAAATCGGTGCTTTACTATCGAACTTCGAAACGCACATCGTACGACGGTACGGTGTAACGCACCCACACACATGCAAAATCGATTCCCTTATGGGTTTCTTTTGCCCTGGGTCACTGGCAAAACTGCCTACAAAAACAAAACGCTTCTGCTGTATATGACGCGATTGTTTCGAATCGCGAGTTGCGGCGTACCCGCCAGTGTGCTATAGCTTGTGACTGGTGCCGCGTCACGTTGTTGACGTGATTCCGCTGTCGTACGTACGCGCACTGGTCTACCGATAAAAAGCGTAGCAAAAAAAAAACAACCCAAGGAAAGCACTTTAGAGGGGTTTAGTGGGACAGAGAGGCCATGGTGCACGTTGTCACTGTATCGATACGACGACGACGACGTCTATCGATAGAAAAGACGGCGCTGGTCAATATAGCAGCATCTAATGTGGTGCTTGCCTGTCTCTGCTGGTATTTGTTCGTTCCGTTTTTATCGCTGTTCGATGGGAAAGAGTCTTGATCGTGGTACTGCGGACGCGTCTGCGTTTGGAAAGTGCCTCATGCGCGCTCAAACAAAACCATTCATCCGCTTCACCGATAACGCGATGCGCGCGGTTTGATGTTTTGGTACGTGCAAAAGCGTCAACCCCCCTCTTTCCGAGTGGTCGAGTTGATGACGGCTGCTAGAAGTGGGTGTTGATT
>KI919843.1:28840-40515 GCA_000473525.2 Anopheles melas | reverse complement strand
CTCTCTCTCTCTCTCTCTCTCTCTCTCTCTCTCTCTCTCTCTTGCACTCGGTGCATATGGGCAGGTTGTAATGCACCAAGCGATAATTACCTCCCATCTTTGCTGCACACAATCGACTAAATTATTCATTATTACTGCATCATCTGCATCTTTCGCGCTTTCGTGCTGCCGCGTAGTTGCATTCACGCCGCTCTGCTGCTGCAGCCGCAACGGTACGGGGGAAAACTCTCCGCGGCGACCGTACCGAATGGAACATAATTCTATTGCAATGACCTACTCGTTTGCCGCCCGTTTCTGATTCTTGCTTGCCACCACGAAAGGGCATAAGCATAAGGTTTAGTTACACACATACACACACAAAGCGAAATCTACACGGAACGCAAAAGAGCAGCACCTTCTGGTGGAGCCGTTTTACGTTCTTTGCGCGCGAGTATTTATGGTGCGAGTTCTTGATCAGCAAAAGAAATCGGTGTGCCAGTTGCTGGGGGGGGGAGCCTGCTGGCTGTACGAATGCAGTTGCAGCTCCCCTCGCTGTGGGTCCCGTGAGGCAGGAGGTAGACCAAAAAACAAAATAAAAAATGGGAAAGATATAGAGTTGATACGGAGGATATGGTGCGGCTAACTTTTTAGCGCTGCAAACACGCGCCTGACTGTACGTGCAAAGCAGCTGCTTTAAAAACGAAGTGTGGTGTGTGTGTGTGCGTGTGGAATTTATATCGCTCGTGATTACTTTAACGAACGGGAGAGTTTCAATACGGGCACATTGGGTCGTTAGCGATGCTCGGAGGGTTCATTTGGAGCAATTAAAACTGGTCAACTCTTGATATGGTTCGCTCGGTTCATTCGACAGCAGTGAAGGAGCAACTCGCATATTGAATGCAATTAATTTATTGTACCATCTTGTGATTGTGTGCATTGGTGATGGTTAATTCGCAGCACTTCAATGACGATTCTTGTTTAGGATTAAATTGTTTGCGAGGAAAAGTTCATCCGTTCTATTTGATTCAAATAATTTTGAATAAACGCGATTGTAACTCCAAGAAGCGCCACAGCTAAGGCTTATTGAGCCGTAACATATGCAACCGATACAGTAAGTATAGCAATGTTTTGTCTAAAAGCAACCGAGTTGACTCAATTTTCCACTGCTACGACTTCTACAGACATCCAATTAGTCACCCATTGCGGCTTGGAGTCTTACGCCTGTACGTCAAGTAATCCACCGGCAATCCTTCTAAACCGTATCCTCACAGCCGTAGACCTCCGTACGGCCCGGTTCAGCTTTAAAGAACCATCGTCTCCCCATCGTCAGCCTTGAACAAATTCCAACTGACATCATTTCGTCGCACTGCCGCCCAGTGGTAGCAGTGCAACTTTAAACATCGTTCCTAACATTTCCATCATTTATCAGGCGTAACGTTTTCGTTCCTTGGTGGAAAATCTCTAACCGCTCACCCGACCCACTTCCTCCCCTCGGTTGGTGGTGTTATGTCAGATCGGTTTAGTTTACCTCTTGATACACTGGATCGTGCCGTACCCGCAACCACCCGCGCGACCACCACTCGATGGCGCACCGATATCCTTATCCTTTCAGTCGTGGCTGGCAGCAATGTTTTTTTTTTGTTTTCCTTTTCTGCCCAGAGAAGCTCTTTCACACTTGTTTCACACTTCTCTCTAGCCGGAGCGGTTAACTAGCTTTGCCTTATCACACCATCAAACAAACACACGCACTGCAACATACGTAATCGTGCACAATCACACACAATTCTCCAGAGCGGCGAGGGGAAAAAAGCTTTTCCACCGAGGTTTGTTGTGTTTCTGCTAGTGGGAAATAGGTGAAAAGCTTGGTGGTGATTTATTTGCTAGCATTAGTGCCACCGCCGACACCAAATATCGTTCAAACACAAAACACACACACACACACAATCACACACACACACACACTGGTGGGCACTGGTTGGGTTTGCTTAAAGTTGTCACGCGATCGATAGCTGACGGATAAAATATCATTTACGCCACAATTCACACACGTGTTAGGGTTGTTTTGTATTACAATATATTTGTATCGTTATTTTCGCTCACTAAGATATCAAACTTCCTCTTACAAATTTAAAGATTGGTCGCTTACTGTTTGTACCACCGAACTGGCATTAAATCACAAACCTTTTGGAAAGAACAAACCGCAAAAACCACATCCGTCGATCGATGGTCGATCCGGCTTTTGCCGCGAAAAATACTCTCGTCCGCACGTTTGACGGCACGCACGCACACAAAAACCGGGACGCGGTGGAAAATGGGTTTTCGAGATCGCTCCGCACGCACAGCTTCTACGGGACTAAACGCGGTTGCCGCGCGCTCCAGGACGCGTACTTTGTTTCGGCAAAGGCATCACATACCCAAGCAGGCGTCTGCAGCGATGAGCGCTCTCTCGCCAAACGCGCGCTCGCTCTCTCTCTCTCTCTCTCTCTCTTCTTCTCATTTGCTTATTCTCTCTCACACACTAGACAGCGGCAGCTCGCTTTTGTAGCTTTCTCTTGCTGTCGCTCTCTCGTTCGCTCCCACCACCATCGTACAGGCTCTCGGCGCATTGCAGTCGAAGAAAGCAGTTCGTTTCTCTGTCGCTCGGCTACGGTGCGGGAAGACCCACTATCGCTCCTTCTCAGTCGCTTTTAATTTCCCGTTTTTTATGGCCGGCTTTTCCACCAAGACGATGACGATCAAAGCCTTTTTCTCTGAATAATAGTTTACATTTTCAAATGCTCTCTCTCTCTCTCACAGTCTTCGGGTTTTGGTGGCATTTGCTCAATGTTTGCATTCCCACCTTCTCTAGCGTGCATGGGAGCCCATAGCTGGGCACTATTAACCTTTTCACTCACTCCCTTTTGATAGCCCGTCAGACAGTGTGGAATGTGTTAGAAAATGAGGTTCGTTCTTTACAACAACAAAAAAAAACGACTATTTTCACGCATTTTACAACAGCACACAGGTAGAGAAGCATTTCCGTCGGTAGAGATAGCAAGGTGAATCGAAAGCTGCAGGTATGTTCGGCGGGAATTAATTTCCACCGTATCTTGTGGCTTTGTCTTCCCGTTGGCTATGCTTGCCGTTTTTCGTATGCACCGAACCATCATTATCCTTAACCTTCGGTACGGGTACATGTTCGAACGCTCAGCAACAAGGAATAACACCGAGCGAATGCGGTGTAACGTGAACATGTACGTGTAAAACGTTAAGCAGCCGAATGAGGCTAAAGATCTGCCTAAGGGAGTGCTGTGCACTGCCAAAAGGTCGCAGTGGAACGTGGAATAGATACTATTTCCGAACCCCCTGTTTGCCAGCTTCCTCGTACCCCCCGTTTCGCACCGGGCAAAGATATTGCAATTTAAGCGTGCGATTAAACGAACCATCATTTGCATTTCCAGCGAGGAATGCTCATTTCGAAACGCTCCAGCGTCTGTGGCCACATCGTTCATCGGGACCGGGGAATGATCCCGCTCACAGGCAAAGCGAAGGGTGTTCTTTTGCATCACAGCTCACCGGCGAAGTCATCAGTTCGCCCGGGAGTTCACCGTACTTAGGAGAGCCTCGTTCATTACCTTGGGCTGTAGGTCGGTGTAAGCGTAGCATCGCCAGGACTCGAAAGGTTTGGGACCTGATCAGCGGTCCGATTTCTTTCCCTCCTGCTTCGGTCACACCAGTGTCGGAGCAGGTAGCAGGCAGGTTGCATCCTACAAACAGCAAACCGTAAGTCTTCACTCTGAGAAAGATCTAATGGTACCACCTCATGGTCAAATAGGGGGTTTTGAAATTCTTGTAGACTTTCACGACCGGTGCGGTGCGTTTTTTTTTACAAACCATTGGACCTGCTCCGAACAACGAAGTAGAATAGAACGAGGAAGCAAACCGGGCATAGTAAAACATCCAACACTTACACTTTGGTGAAGAAATGTTCCTTCAACTAGCCGAAAGGAAACGACCAGCCCAGCAAATGCTCGAGTCCATTTGGGCCAGAAGTTCACTCAGACTTCAACTGCGGTTACTTGGGCTGAATTCGGTTGCGGTTGTTGGCAAAGGTGAAAGACATCCGCCAGAGCTCGGCCCGCCTTAAATGGAGGCTTTTGTGGCCGGTGCAAAGTTTCTTTAAAATAGGCGAATGAATTTTTCATCGGGAGAAAGTTACCGTCCCAGGGATGTTGTTAACGCTGTGACACAAGGTAGTAGTGTGTGTGGGAGTTTCTTCGCTAAGGCATAAGACATTCTTTGCAAAGGTATTGGCAACGTGAAATCTGTTCCAGGAAAAGGAATCAATTAAATCAGAAAACAAAAACATGAATAATATATCCCTCCTTCTCACTTCCCCGCGTGCCATACTGCATCGAACCGTGTTCGCCAAGGAAGGACCGACGCAAGCATCGCGTTGGAAACAATCCACTCCGGTGGCACTTGTTTGTTGTACGATTGTTTCAATTTAAAATCTGCCATCTTCACGATATCTTCCCCCCCTCAAAAGCAGCTTCCTGCCGTGAAACATAAAAATACATCGAGTGCAATTTTACTCACTTCAGCGAAATAGAATGTCTACTTTCGGCTCTAGCTTTGAAATCGAAATTTATGCTCCTGGAGAAAAAAATCAACTGAAACCCCGAAATCCGAAAACGGTTTCCGCCGCTGCCCGGGCGGACGCCCTCATTGTGGAGACGAAATTTAATTCGGCTTGCATCCCGCTGGCAGGATGTGTGGCTGTGTGGGAAGGAGAGCGGGCGGACCAGCAGCAGCAGCAGTGTGTACACGGGGTTAACGCTAGGCAACGGCGAGGACTTACCATCGTCGCTGAAAATCTCGTACGGCGACATCGCGACGTACCGTAGCGTGGACAATGTGCGTCTTTCAGCTTCCAGGGGTACGGGGGGCAGGGGTTGTCGGTGGTACACGCAGAGGGGAAAAACTAATAATTCCTAACAAGACCGTGCCCGGTTCGTACCATGCTCTTGCGCTTGCGGGAAATGTGGCCCGCCCGGTTCGGTAGAGCGCAGTTCTTGGGGATGTACTTGGGAATTGTGGTTTTATTGAGACTAGCCACGTGGTTTACAAGCAGCTCTGTTCAACGATGGACTGGCGGTGGGAGAAACGACAGGGCAGGGTAAGCAGTTTATGGTTTCTTTGACCCCCGCGCGCGCTTCTTCGCCCAAATGGAGCGTCCACCGTTGCCTGACAAATTATCAATTATTGCTTTTTGCCTGACGGTGGATATAAAAATTGTTTAACGATTTTTCACCACCCAAGCTCGGCCGATGGTGGAAATCTGGTGTGATACGCACTGAAATCCATTCCGTTGCTGTGAAGCCAACAAGCGCCAGCCGAAATCAAGTGCTGTTTCGCTTGCGTTCGCTTTACCGCACAAAAACCGTTCCCCAAGGCGCTGGCGCGGCAGTCGTTTAACTTACTCAAACAATCGCCCTCCGTTGTTGGGCGTAAAAGACATCGTTTGGTGTCATAATTCCATGCTCAGCTACAGCTCATAATCTGCTTGTTATGTGTATTGTGCTTATGTCCGTTTGTATGTGTATATTTGTGTGTGTGTGTGTGTGCATGCATACATGCGTGTGTCGTGTCACCAGCCATGCTCGACGGGTTTTCTTCTAATGCTCAAATGAAGCGTAAAATTAGTCGTCCGAACTAATTACTCGGGCATGGGCCGTTCCACATCCGCCGTCCGACTGCCACCCCGTCGGCGGGTGAAAATTGACCGTTTTGGAGGCCGATTTGGTTTAGGGTTTGGCCGATTCTGCGGGTTTGGTGAAGCAGCAGTAACTGTACGTCCGGAGAAACTGCCCGTTATTGCCGATTAATTGAAAGCGACTCAGATTTGTGGTAAGAGAGGAAGCGGGAGAAACGGGGATATTCTTCGTTGCATAACGACAGTGGTTAGAGTGTGCAGGCCGTCCTTTGCGGTAGGGTGCGTGCGGAGTTGCCACAGAGAAAGTACAGCCGAAGCACTGCACATAAAATGGGGTGTACGGTGGAAACAATGTGCTGGCGCTGGACAATGCATTTCTAGTACGAATTGTGGGTTCTGGTGTGGGATTATTTGATATTTTTAAACGATGTTTTACCGAGAATTGTGCCTTGTGTGAGCCTTTCGCACAGCATTTGTAAGGGCTGAATGACACGTGCAAAATATTCAACAGATGTAATTTGACCCATTTTTGAGTATTTCGATGAAATTGGAGCAGGTTGTGTTGAAATATTTTTCATATGGTAATTTCAGCTGAATTTTTATAAATGAATATTTTTCAGTGGAATTTAGCCTGCAATTCTTATCTATTATTACTGGAACAAATATACGGGTAGGCGGTTATTTTAATAACGTTGAATATAGAGTTACAAACTGATCAAATATAAGCTAAGGAAATCGTTCTTTTTTTGTGTCGTAAATCATTTCAACCATTGCCCTCCGTTTATATTATTTGACATTTCCACTTCCATCCGAATTTTGACCCTTTCATTGCGATCAATTGCACCACTGTCCTTGCGCTAGAGTTCACTCTCCAAGGAATGCGAATGCGACAACCCGTCGTCAGCGGTACGCATCCGACTGCAATTTCTCCCGCTTTCACCCAACCGCCAGATGGTGGTCCATTCCACACGGTCCCCTTTCTGCTTTCCGGCCCCTTTCCCTATACACTCGCCCGCTCGGAACATATGTAAATGATTTTCCGCGTTAATTGATAATGAATTATGAGTGCATTGTGTCAGTTCTTTTACGATCCTGCGGGTGCACTTGTGCTGCGTGCGTCAGTCAGGGCTCGGTGCGTCTGTTCGCGATGGCGAGTTGGGCGGATGGATGAATGACAATAATGATAAGTGCGTGTGCGTGTGAGTGGGTTTATTATTTCGATGCTGCAAGCTTTCCGGGCCCGGCACACGAATGCAAACCGCCGTAAGGGGACAGGCATATCATGTAACAGCATAATTTCCGGCCCCCGGAGTCGACGGTCAACAGCGGGATGATGCGGATGAGGGTGAAATCATTCCCTGATTGATGCTCGACACGGCAAGAGATACAGGAGTCGCAAGAAGATACTGCATGCCGGAATGGGTAGGGATGGGTTGAGCACATAATGTTGCGCATGTTGTGCTCCGTGCCGTGTGGGAGCTTTCAACTTCACCACCCGAAATCCGACACAAAGCTTCGATTCAAAGGCAGGACGAAGAGGTGGTGGTTGGTTTTGGGAAGGGGAGGGATTCGCCCCAGTTGCGGCGTTGGAACGTCCCGTCGGCTCGGAGACCGGTTCGGCAGAACCGCTGTCATATGCCACTCAGGGTCCCGGAGCAGTCTATCGAATTTGCCTGTGCCGAATCGTCCGCTGCCAATTGTTTGATTGATTTGTACCCTTTCCTCGCTACCTCGGCAAGCACCTTCGCTTTCCCCGGCCAATCTGGCCAGAAAGCGGTGCTTGAAGTGGTGCGCCCACTGCACCGAACCCGCACCACCGAACGGGCACGCTCGAGAACAATGCGGCATCATTAATCCAGCTGTCAATGTTAATTTGATAGCCATTTTAGATCCCGGCCAAAGCGCAAGCAATCAACTTGTGACGCGCCAAGCGGGATTTAATTAAACCCTGATCCGTCCGCTCTGTGCCGCAGTGTGCCGAACACAGCCCGAAACCCTATCCCTGTTTAGATGGAAGCCTCTGAGTAGGAGACGTTCCGGAGCAGTGACACAAGGGGGTGGCTTTTTTGTTATTATGAGTGTTAGTCATCCGAGCAAATCAATAAATAAAAATCAGGATTTGTCATAAAAATGTGTTCTCTTCGGGGAGTTGTCTCGGAGAAACAAGCAATCCACACTGAAGATGTTCCCTTGAGGGGTAATGTTTTTGTAACCCTCGGAAAAGACATTTGACTCTATCGGGTCCTTCTCTGTCTCTCTGTTTCCCTTGCACTTCTTCCACTTACTTCTGAAAAGCGTTAGAAAGCGTTACGCAGTGACACAAATCATTAGCTTCTCTAACTAGCGGCCTATTTGTCAGATCCCATCCTATTCCCGCAACTGCATACCATATCTCCTGTTCACTCTACAGCCTGCCTGACATTCCACCAGCGGCGGTGGGCGAGGTGTTATTTGTAGTGTTCAATATTTACCCCGTCCGGCAGAAGGTTACACCATGGCAAAAAGGGGTTCCGCTTCGGCACCGAGCTGAGTCGGGTGTCGTGTACACCTGCACACAGCCCATCCCCCAATGGCAGGTGTATTGGGTGGCCTTGCTCGTCCCGCTCATCTTCCTCCAGTACCTTCTTAGCTGCAGGTTTGTGCGGAAGGATCACCTTTAAAGATTTATTGCTGCAGGGAAGGTATGCAAAAACAGAAAACCGCCGGTTGGAAGCACCCGAAGGACGGAAACAGAATAGCGAGAAGGGACAGTTTTTAAGGCAGCCCGAGAAATCCATTCACTGGTCGAACAGGCTAAAGTCGAGCATATTGGAACAGGTACCGGCGTGGCAATTCTTCTCGCCAAAGGCATCGCAGGCCAAACCCACCGCCAAACCTGCTGTAACGTCTTCCACCACCGGTAAGGTGTGCGGCAGGATCTGCAACAACAACAACGGCAACAGCAAGCGCAAAAAATCTAAACCGACCCATACGTCATGGGATCGGATGGTAGCATTCTGACAAAATCCGTCAAGCAGAACAAAAGGTCTGCGCTAAAGGTCTGCGCAAATAAGAAGGATGCAGAAGTAGCAGCAGCAGCAGCCAAAAATGGACTAAAAGGGAAAAGGATCGACACGGGGACACTCACACACACATACACACTCGTACACGAGCAAACCCCACGGAAGGATGTCATCTTTGGCCGGCGAAGCGTGAAAAGTGTTCTACCTGTGTGCTTTTCTTTTTCGGTGTCTGTCTGTTCCCAAAGCAATCCAACACGCAGTGCTAAAACAAACGCACACCGGCCCAAAGGCAAAGGTACGAAGGTTGTGTGGCAGTTGGACGCAAGGTAGTCAAAACCCCGCACAAACCGGGAAGCGTACAAACGAAGATGTTCGGGCTCGTAAAATGATGCTGGTAAATCAAACAAGCTCTGACCTGGGACCTGAACCTAGAGGCAGGAGTACGCAAGCAGTTTGGTTTTTAACTTCATGTCTTTCTCTCTCTCTCTCACTCACTTTCGTCTTCTGAACGGTTGCTGTATCGGGTGTTTTGGGTTCGAAAAACCAACGAAGCACAAAGGTCTACTACAGCTAGCAAAGATGGCCCGGTCCAAGTGTGTGACGACCTAAACCGGCAATGTACGGAGCGGAGAGTTTATGGTGCGGTCTATAAACAATTTTAAATCACACCAACTGGTGTAACATAAACGTTCAAATCACCGTGCCCCGATTGATGGGTGTATTAAATGTGTGGGCTGCCGTGGGTGACTCTGGTCCTGTAGAGCCCGGTTCCTACACTCTGGCGGGGAGGGGGGGGGGGCACCAGCGTTAATAAGATTGTTTAATCGTTGGTCACAAACAGGACGGCGTATGCGACTGTTTTGAGGGGGTCGGTTTGTATGGTCGTAAAAAACATTGCTCACTGTTGATTATTTCGAAAATTGAATTTTGTTCGCAGGGAGAGCTTATCGACCATCCAGCGTGTGTTACTTTGCATAACATTTGCTGAAGATTTGCTTTCGGTTGGTTTGAATCTTAAAGAAAAGTTGACAAAATGTTATGTGACCTGCACAAAAATGAAATATTTTCATTTTTAAACTAGTTTTTCACTTGTTGCAGAGCTTCTGTAACCAACTCAACACTGGAAAGGTCATTTCTAATCCTTACAATCCCAAATCAACATTATAAAATGAGTGTCGAACGTACACAAAGCATTCAATGACCAATCATTCGAGTTTCTCTTGTTATTGTGCAAATGCATTTTACAATTGATGGGAAAAATGAACTTTTCATCGGAATCTATTCCCGCTAGTTCCCATGTTTTCTGGAATCGATTCCGGATAGTAGGTCCAGAATCAATTTCCGGAATCTGCTCCGGAATAGGAATCGGCTCTGGAATGGGAATTGGCTCCGATTTCGGAGTCAGTTTTGACATCTTTATAATAATGTTTTGGTCCAATGATACTATGCATTGATCCCTAGATCCGCAAAGAATCAAAATTAACTTGTAAACGATCATTTCTCATGGAAATTTCTGGACTGATTTCTGACTTCTGCAATTTCTTATTTCTATTCAAGAACTGATTCTCATTCTGGAACGAATTCCCATCCTGGAGTCAATTCTGATTCCGTTATCGGAGCAAATTGCGATTCCCAGGTCAATTCTGATTCGGGAACCGATTTTGATTACGGAGCTGATTCCAATTCCGGATCGGAATCGACTCCGGAATTGACTCAGAACAAGGAATCGGAATCGGGTAGGTCTGATTCCGAGCCTTCGCTAGATTTTACGGCATTTTTAATTGTTTGTTTATGATGTTGTTGAGCTGGCTAGAGAACCCCTGCATGCACGTTACTATTTCCCTTTCCCTTCCCCACATAACGTAATGTAACGTAACGTAGCGTAACGTAACGCTCTACTGTTTGTATTTTAAATTTGCCACGTAGATAAGCTTTTTCTTTTTTTCCATTTCCTCCTGATTGTCACCCAAAAGATAAACTCTGCCGAGCGGAAGAAACTTGACGCCAACTTTTGCGCCCTCTCCACCACTGCATCTACATCGATGCTAATTAGGGTCCGCTTTACGCGGCCGGTCATCGAATTTAATTGTGCAGGATTAAAAGATTTGCCGCAAGCGCCGAACCGGTCCTTTCCGAAGATTGAGCAACAATTAGTGAGGGAGAGTAAGAAACAAAAAACAAGCCACTGCAAAAAGAAAACGATCGATAAACTAGAGGCTCAAATTTAGGACGAAAGATAAACCAGTGTTGGTTAATTATTTTGAATGACTGGGGTTCTGGTCCAGTTCGGCGAAGGTATATAATTGACTCACTGTGGCAAGCTGTGGGAGATTGGTTAAGTAATTAGGCTAGTAATTGTATGATTTAAACTGTTTATTCTACATATACAGTGCGCTGCGCAAGAATTGAATAAAAGAAACTAATCAGATCAGATTATACTATTTGCGTTGGATTATGTTAATCAACGGTGAAAGGATTATTTTGCTTGGCGCAAAATTTAATTGGCAAGTTTTTACAGAATTCAGTTTTTTTTTTGTTCTAACCCCTCGCTGGGTAGAAAACTTTTTGCGCTGATCCCCTGTCCACCGACCCCTACCCGGGCAATGTGTTCATTGAAATTCAACACGCAGCAGCCCGCTCTGTCAAGCGTCATTCACCGGTTAAAGTTTCACGCCAGCAAAACTTTTCAACCAGATGACACCAATCCGGTCCACTCCCGGAAGCTTTTTTTTTGTTGTTGCATCTATACCATACCGGTTCTGGCGCTGCCATACGCCATCTCCCAAGCCCGTTGCCAGTGAGAATGAAAAGTTCCGCCACTTTTCTCTTCTATACACCAACGGTAAACAGACGAAGGGAGTTTGTTTGCTCACCGTAAGGTTCAGGGAGGGAAAAACACTAGGAATAGAGAGAGAGACAGAAGAAGAGATGGATGGATCGATGCCATCATCGGGTTCGATACGTTTCGCACGTGGGAAAATGGTTGACTTTTAGCGAAC
>KI919843.1:0-15874 GCA_000473525.2 Anopheles melas | reverse complement strand
CAATTTGATGGTTGCCAAGGGGCCAGAAGAGCAGGAATTGACTGAAAAAGACACACTTTTGTGCTGCACGGCGCTGGGTGCCGGAAGTGGGTCCTGTTTTAACGTTTCACCCGAAAGCAAACGACCAAAAAAACACACACACACACACACACACACACACATCGCTCCTTTTCGGCACGCAATTAATGCAATACGAGCGTTCTTTTCATTGCGGGAGAAAATTGAAAATTCTCCGCAGTGAAAATTTTTACAACACACAAGCCCGGATAACTACTTTCCTACGGTTTCCCGCATACCAGTAGCACACCCCAGGCGTACCAGAGTTTTGTGCTGATTTGAGGTTATGTTATGGGAAATCGATCCGGTGCAGCGAAAGGATCCCTTTCTCGCTGCGATGGGGAGGGGGAAAATGCCCCGGTTTCCCCGGGCAGCGTGAAGCGAGATGAAATGTTTGAAGCACCGGGCAGAATCCGACGGGGCAGCGTCATAAAATGAATAAAATTTTATTGATGATAATTTCCCAACCCAACTTTACCCACCACCGATCCACCAACGTGTACCCCGTACGTGACCCACTGCAGGAGTGTGGATCGAATTGGCCGCTTCCGTCCGCCACTCTTACGTCCTGGTGAGCTGTGGGAGCCACAATCCGGGCGCCCCAGGGTAGTTGAAAGTTGAATTGAATTATTTCGGAATTAACAACCCCGCTGATGTTGGTTTCCGCGTGCTAGGTCGGGGTTTTCCTTTTCATTTTTTTTTGGCACGCACATTAGCGAGGTGGGTTGTTTTTGGCCAGGGCTGTGGTTCGGGAGGGTATCATGTTTACAAATGCTTTTAACTTGAGCTTGCCATAACCCGCAAAATCGATTGTATGGTTTTTAAAAGTGATACGAATGTGTGCGGGTGGGATTGTGGGATGTGTGTTGGATGTTGAAACGTGAGCTGGGATGCATCCGGTGGAAATGATTAGGGAAGTAACATGGGAAGTAATTGAATTGTGCAGCTGAAGTAAATGAGCCAAACTTAATTACAATTAAACGTTATTGGTAGCATCATGGATCGTATGGTCTAAGCCGTAACAAAGCTCGTTATCGTTTCAAATCACGGACGGGTCGTTCTTTCCAAGCGTAGGAATGTATAGGCACAACTTGACCTACTGCAGACCATGGTGTCTTACCCGCAAGAGTAATTTAATACGTTGAAATCATCACAAAGCTCCTCTAGAAAGTATTACTGAACTTGTACAATTGCATCACACCTTGTCCTACCTAAGCTTCTAATAGTCATAAAAGCCTCTCTTAGAAGGCACGTATTAATGATGCGTCCAAATAGGATATCTTTCTTCACAATCTCACCTTGCATATCAGCACATCTTACTGCTGTCATCAGTTATGTTTGGTAGACATTGTGTGATGTTGTCTATTAAACAAGCTTCAACACAACTATGCACACACACACACACACACACACACACGATTACATGCGCTCAATTGCATTGCCGAATACTGGATGGATCAATTGCCCCTTGTTGGTGTCCGCAATGCATTCCCGTGGCTTATCGCATCAAACGATGCAACGGATTATCGGCAACTCCCCGCGGAGTCAGTGCCGCAAAAAAGCCTGCACCACACAAAGTGCACCACATCTGCACCCGAGCGAAACCGTTTGACTTTTGACGTGGAAAGCTTTCTTCCTTCCGCGGTAAAACCCACGCCGCCCACGTTACCAGGACAGCTCACGCTTGTCGGACATCGGAACGCTTCCCGCATTGCATTTTGCACCGACCAATGATCGAAGCAGCTTCGACAGAGTGGTTGCATGGTTATCGGAAAATGTGGAAATAGCTAGCAAAGAAATCGCACGTGAGTGCACGAACCGAGCGGAAGTCACACGAAGAACCACCCTGACGGTGAGAGTGAAATTCGAAGAGCGTGCTTTTGTCGGTCCGGGGCAACGTCCCGCGCGAGGCCAATTGACGATACTCATTCACAATTCACAGCAGCAGCAGTTGGCAGCCAGACAGGCAGGAGCTGGGTTTTTTTTTTGTTGCTGCGTCTGCCCTGTTCCACAGGTTCCCGGTACACCCAGGCCACCCGAAGTGTAATCGGCTTATTCCGGTTGATTTTGCGCTTGTAAGTAACCGTACTTTGGCAGGGTGTTTTTGCTATGCAGGGCGGAAACGGAAGGCGCTCATGTTGGGGGAAGCGAAATTCGTGTTGCTTCCTGCGCAGAAAAAAAAACCCGCGAAACCCATCGAGCGGATGTGTCGATGTGCTTTCTTGGCGCTTTTCTTGCACGTTTTTTTTTCTTCGTTTCTTGAGCTCTTTCGTTTCACTTCCTGATGGACGTCGTCGGTGTTGCTGGTGGACCTCGCACGTACGGAGAGCCATGCAGTTTCCTCCACTTCGCACTTGCATCAAGTTCAGTGAAAAGTTGTTGCATTTTTTGTTTTCGTTTGAACACGTCCAAGCATCAAGACTGCCAAAGTGTACCTCGCGGGAAATCAATCTTCGCTCGCTGGAAAGTTGTACCGACCGTGCCTGGACGGTGACGATCGGTGGCGATCAACGGGTTTAGACTTCTTAGCTGGAAGAATTACCACCCGATTCTTGCTTTTTATTGCTGTATCGCTCGCTACTCATTGTAACAAGCATCCTTCGAGGCATGGTTGGCAGCAAATAGTTTGAACTTTTGCCCCTCCTCCTCCCCCGCCCCCTCCGTTCCGTCACGTACCAATCTTTCCAGGGTGGTGGATTATTTTCATTGCACCCTTGTACCATCCACCCGCGCCGAATGCGGTGAAACTTTTCAGCATGATACTGAGGAGCGAGACCATTTTGCGCGAAACCGAGCGCCGTCTTGAACGGCGATAATGGCCGACGGGTGTAGAAGAGGGGAGGAACGAATGGATGATGTGTCTGTTCACAAACGATTTCTGTCGGCTAATAAATTGATCCTGATGAATCCTGGAAACTTGCTCTTTGTTGTGTGTTTAAAGAGGAATGAAATCGGTTCCGAGAGCGGCAAAGCATAGTGAGCTTTTGAAATGGGGGTTTCTTTTCTATTTCAATCAAATTATGCCGGCAACCGACACCCAGTGGGAGTGGGGTGAGTGTATGTGTGTGATGATGCGTTAAGAAGCAATCCCATTGATGGTCAATTCTTTTGTTCAACTGTCCCAAAAAGTGGAATGTTCATTGCGAATGCACACATCCCACTCAATGTAACGGTCTGCGTTGAGCATTCGGGAGGGGAAGCTTTTGTCTTTGCCAAGCCACCAGAGAAGGCTAAGCGAGAACGGTCCTGATTTCGTAACATCGTTCCAAAGTGCCTGCCCAAATCTTTTGTGAACCGAAATTGTCACAATACGAAAACAATCAGATATTTCGCTCGCTGGGATGCTCTGGCTTGCCTTCGTCCCCGGAGGGCAGGAAAGGGCAGTGTGTACGAAGAATCGAAATCCAATTTTTCTTCAGATCCGATAACGAGGCGCCCATCCGATTTGGTGCAGGGCAGGGTCCATCCGGGAGGCAAAATGTGGACGAGCTCGAAACAGATGGCGGATCTAGGGTGATTGGAAATTTATATATGTTTTCCAACCCTCGGGTAACCAAAAAGCTGAATTATTGGAACATGCGCTTGTCCCGGCGGTCCAGGTCAGTCTGTGCCTGGTTCTCGCACCAAAGCTTTGCGAAACTTTTCGTCCCAAGGTTCGGTCCGGGACCATGAGATGGGATCTTAACGCAGCAGGTTTAGCCCTCTTTTTCTCGCTGTTTTGAGATACGACACAATTCTTTATCTTTCGTCCCTTGAATTGATGTCCGGTGCCATGGCGAAGGGCGCACCCTGAACAACGAACGAAGCAGATCCGATAGGTAAGATAGTGGGCTAGTGTTTTTTTTTCTTCTTCATCTGTTTTTTTTCCAAGAAAGCAGACCGTCTCTAGGATCCGTGCAAAACCTTTCGATCATCCCGAGCGACAAAAAGAGCGAGCCCTGTGCGCGCGATTGTGATCGCAATTACTGGCGCTGGAAGATGGTAGCCGGCCAACCGGCCGACCGGGACGGGATAATCAACAAGAAGTCACCGGATGAACCGGCACGGACCGGTTGATGGACCGACCCGCGAAAGGCGTAATTGGAAACCGTTCCAAAACGGATCGCTTCATTTACCACTGATTAAGGATAATGGAACGGACGGAATGGCACAGTACAAAGGCACAGTGAAAGAGCAAATTGTTGGAAACTGCGAGGAAAATGCCCCGCTAGCTAATAGTACGCCGGAACGTTCCTTACCGCGCCCGTCCCCTGTTCCATGGGGTTGAACAATTAGCGAAGAAATTTTAGCCTCCAAATGAGCGAATGCTTTGCGAGAGTCATTTCCGTCCGGGCGATGTTGGAAGGTGTGATGCTTAAAGTGTCCGGTTGTCCGTAGCGTTCAGGTGCAAGCGAGTATTCCCCGTTAGCCGTTTTCTATTTGTGGCTTTTGTGTGGCTTTTTCAATGAACTTTGGAGAGCGCACAAAAGTTTTCCTCCCGCTTGGTATGTGGTTGAAGCTTAATACACTTGCTCAACACTCTCCACTCAAGAAACCACTCGCTCCGCTTGGGAGGTTGAGTTGGTTATTGAATTTTGAGGCTAAAAGTCACAACGGAATTCTTCCGAGGAGCACCTTACGCCGTTCAGCTTAGAAATTGGTCACCCAAGTGCTCAAACGAAACTTCCCCGAATTCATATGCGAATGTCGAATGTGGTTGCTCCAACAATTACCAGGCTGGGCGCTCTTATCGTGCACCTGCCAGCTCACACTGATACACATTCTCGGAAAAGAAGCAGCTAATTCTTCTTGCTTCTGAGAAGGAATCTTCCTGCCCAATTGTCTACCAGAACTGTCCTGTTATAGCTAGCGTGAGTGTACAGGGAATCAACCCTACGCCAATCTTGAACCACTAACAGGCACCCACTGGCTTGCCGTCGCCGACTGGCTTTGTTCGTGCATCAGAGCGCTCCAATTTCGATTTTAGTTCGGGGGTTGATTTCTAGGAAAGAACTCGAAACCGAAATACCACACACCACCACTAGCGGACGTTCTGTGTCATTAAACCGCAAAATTGCAGTCATCCGTCGCATTGAACAGCCATTCTTGTGCGATTGCACCCATACTGTACGCCCGGGAACGGTCTAGGTGACAGACGTGCAGGGTCTGCGGCTGTCGCCTGTCGCAAAATCGAAGCAAAAAAGTAAAATCCTCCCGTCGATTATCGTACATTTCTGGTTCACCTGGTGAATGTTATGAGTGCGTGATGGGAAATTTAAAACGGAAAAATGCATTGCACTCATTGTTGAAGGTGATGCAAGAGAGGGAGAGAGAAAGAGAGAGAGAGCGAGAGAGAGGGAACACGAATGAACGAAATCGTTTTTCCCATTGTCCATTAAATTGGGCCAATTGTCAGCCTGCGGGCAGTCCCCTTGCTGTCCACTTTCACCCAGAAAACCGCCCGATCCAACTGGTCACCCGATTAAGAAGGGTCGGATTACGTGCTACGCAGATAGAGGGATGTGTCCCGTTAGCCTTTCCGTTTGGCTCTCGGCAGCCTGAACTCGGTACCCGGAACCAGCAGCATTATGATGTTATGAAGTTTAAAATTCATGAACCGTTGCATATTGGAGGATCGCACTACTGCGCCCGTGTCCAGGCTGGGGGTTGGGTTGGGCTGAGCGTTAGTTAAGTTGATTAAAAACGTGCCGGCCTGAGTGTGCTGTCGCACTGTCCGGAGAAGATTTATGTCTCCATTTGCCAGGAGAGGGCTTTGGTGTGATTTATTGTACAGATTTTTCGCTTCAGAGACCAACCCAGAAGCCAGACCCAAGATGCATCGAAATCTCATATGAGAAAGTCTTAAGCATGAAGGAAAATGGAAAGCATTTCATCAAGGTTTTGAGCAAGAATTTGATAAAGGTCATTAAAAGTATTCCATGAGCAATTTTAACAGTGACAGTGATCTCTAGACTAATGTCACCATGTATCTTCTCCAGCTCATTGAAGTCCAGTTTAATTGACGCATGACGAGTGCGGAATTAGCATAACGGACCCGATTCTATTCCCGGAGCTGTAATGAAATCATTATCCTCACCGGTTGTTTGCCTTGATGGACAAGTGAGCAGGCAAGCAATTGCTGGCATTTCTTGGGAAGGTCGCATCGACGTGTGTTCATTTTCTTGGTGACATTTCGAAGCCAAAGGCGTGCGCTGTCGTGTCTTAGGACCTTAATTAACGTTAGAACACACTCTGCTCGGTCTCGAAAGCCTACATCGTACGTGAGCATTTTTCGCAATCACGAGTTTTGCGGAGCCCCGGGATCGATGTATTAGGGCGCTGTACATTGGAAGATGGTGGAACAATTTCATCAAGAACGACCGGGTAGGCCCATTCTGGTAAGCTTTTAATCTCCCTCCCATTAGCCCGAAGGCGACAGGCACAATCCATCGCAAAAACAAATCACTACGAATCGAGGTAAACGGGACACGGGTTCCAGCATGGCCTGGATGACAAATAAGAATGTTGTGGTATTTCATCGTGTGCTGGTGCTGGTTTATTGCGTGCCGTCTAATCCTTTCCTGTGTTCTTTCGTCAAGGTGTAGGCCTGCGATTGGGAAGCCATTTTTCTGAGCAGACTCCTTGCGAAGGTGTCAGCCCTGCTGTGCGTCTAATCAGCATACTCATCACGGACCAATCTGCCTCGTACGTAACGTATCGATTGGGGCCGCAGCATAAATCACTGGGGAAGGCAGGCCACTGGGGTCTTCTTTTAATGCCTTCCGGTTGATCCATGGTGACCGTCGTCCTGCTACACGGGTACACGAGATGATGATTGGGTCGTTGGGTTGCACGTCAAGGGCCGGCTGCGTTGGACCTCGTTTGATGTTTGCTAATAAGTTGACCTAGGTGAACGGATCTGCTTCCGCACGCGGATGCTCGGGGAAGTGTAATTTCGCAAGCCGACCGTGCCCATTCACACTGTTCCGGTGAGGGTAAAAGAGCAGCGGCAGATGATGTTTTCAATAGCAAACAATATCTGCTACCGGCAGCGCTGATACACCGCTGCGACATGTGGAATCGTGTAATTGCATGCCACCGTGCCGCACCCAAGTGAATGGCAAGACATCTGAAAGGGCTGGCCAACCGTCGGACAGGCGGCAGGTTGGGCAAGGAAACAAGTGCACGTGGCAGTGTCAGGAACAAAACGACACTGGGTCTTGTACCGTTTCCGTCCAATGGGGTCGCATTGTCAGCGCTGCTCCCCGGAAGGCGACGAGGAAGAATTAATCGTTTCTAATATCCTCATAACCCGCCGGGACGGCACTGTCGGCAGAGCTCATACCTTCCTTCCTATCTCGGCCGAGGGTAAGGACCGTTCGGGTCGTGCTCGAAAATACTTCCTTGCTACCTTGCTGCTGCTGTTATTGTGTGGCAGCACAGCACTGGTAGCGACCTGGCAGCAGGTTTGGCGCCGGCTTACATAACCTAACACCAGCTCCGGCACACGGCGAGCTCGGGTACATGGCACAGCATTCAAACTTAAACTATCCGTATCAAATGGCACATAAACATGGGCATCTA
Source organism: Anopheles melas (assembly GCA_000473525.2). NCBI lineage: Eukaryota > Metazoa > Arthropoda > Insecta > Diptera > Culicidae > Anopheles > Anopheles melas. Next base: position 8,254 of record KI919843.1, on the reverse strand, counting down.
ATACTACGGCGGAAGCGACTGCACAGTGAGCTTTGCTGGTCTAACAGTGGATACAACGTATAGTGCGGTAAATATTAAATTTTGAAATACATCTACTAGATGAAACCTTGGCTTAGCTTTTCAATATTCATTTCCACCGCTTTGAAGATGATTCTTTCGAGTAGTTCCTTTTTTCGGTCTGCATCTTCTAATGCTGTTGGCCTATAGTGTTTAGGAGGCACAGTGTGCTTCCAGGCATTTGGTCTGCCATCCCCGCTAGCCCGACCGAACAAAATCATCCGTTGTATCGAAATTGATGTTAGTGTTTGAGCCCCTTCAGCCAGACGCAGCCTGTACGGGATCCGGGTGGGCGTTTGGGCCGGTATTGTGCACGTGCGGTAAAAGATTTGCCTTAAAATAGGTCCCACCGGAGTCAATTCCCGGCTCTGCATGAGGCGACTACCGGGCACGGACAGTGACACAAACCTTCGGTGCACAAACTTGCCCGGTACCCCGAGAGCCCGGGCGTCGGAAGGCGTCGGTCCTTATGGAGGATTGAGTGTATCATGATCACCGCAACAAAGGTGCTAACAAAACATACTGTAAGTTGATACTGAACAATACCAAAACCCCGAACGTTCAACTTCCAGCAGCGGCCGGAGAGTTCAGATAATCATACCTTCGCTTGGTGAACGGGTAAAGTTCAAGCTCCCGGCTCGGTATCGCTTTTCGGAGCCTCAGCAATTGCACGGATCGTGTACCGAGCGTTTGGTGCCGCTGGACCTCCCCTTCGGTGTAAGTGCGGTTACCGACCGAGGCCCAATCGTTACGCACTAGCTCAGCCCCTGTCCCGGGCACATCGAAACACATCGTTTGAAGTGGTGTTTCCGATGTGTTCCGGCGTGGGATTTGAGGCTGAATTCCTCCTCGATCCGATGTCCCCGTTTGATGCAAAGTTTTTGCCCGGGATGGTGGTCAGAGGTTTCGTCTGGTTGCGCTCTCGGCTGGGCTGCCTTACAATAGGAATATTATTTCTGAAAAGTACTGGGGGACTCACATCCCGCACCCTGGAGAGTATTCCTTTTGGGATGGTTGATTAGTTTTTACCAAAATGCGAGTGCGAGCTACTGTGTACGCGTGGTTTCTGTGGACTGGACCTGTGAGGTGTGCTGTGTTTTTCGAAAGGAATAAAAACTTTCCTCAATGGTACTCCATTATCACACACTCCTAATGATTGGGATAAGGGTAAGCCGGTACTGGTTTCTACTTTTGCCTCGGAAGGCTTTCTCTCAGCGGTGGGTTTTTTGAGTAGATGGGAGTGGTTTTACAAGCGAAAGAACTACTTACGTGATTGCCTGCTGATATCTCCAGTCCCTCAGCGTCGGCGTTGTTTTTCCCCCACAGAACGTTCGTTTGATGTGTGTAATCTTACTTTTTCTCACACTTCCGGATGCAATTCCTCGAACGAGATAAGGGTATAGCCTCACTCACCTTTTCAATACACTTGCGCAATATTGAGATTGTTCTGTCAGGCATGAGCTTCGGTTAAACTTTATCGTTCGTTTGTGTGTGTGTGTGTGTGGAGGGGTAGTAAAATCTGCAATTAAAAACAGAACAGTAGTAAGGTCGGTTGCTCCAAGAACTCCACTCCGTTCGGCCTCCATATCCGTTGTAAACCCAAAACACCCATGTCAAACAATTGTAATTATGGACAGTGGGAGGTGAAATTAGTTGGTAGAATGTTGTCGTGTTGTCGGGGAGGCTATAATTCCTGGTTTGATATCGTTTTTGTTCTTCCTGGGTGCTTTCACTACAATGTGTGTGTACGTGACACATTCAGGATACGCACTGTCAAACCACCAAAGGACCAAAGGTGTAATTAAAAGTAAATTATGAGCCGAGAGCGAAAGAGCCGATCGATGAAATCGAAATTGACCTCCCGACGGTCCCGACACCCGTCAGCTGGGCCTGGGTGTGAATGCCGGTTGGCCTCCGGTGGGTGTGCTCAATCAATTTCATACACCGGAAGGGACTGGATTTTTTCTTCACCCATCGCTCCTGTCGCTCCAGCTCGCTCTACCTCTCATTCTGTTGCAGTGGAGAATTCATAGTGTGTTATTAGGAGTTGATGTGGTTGGATGTATTTGTGAAAAAATATTTAGACTTGTCTAGTGCTACATTTTTTTCGATTCCCAAGGGATGCAATTGATGTGGTTTTGAAAAAAAGGATGTGGAAACGAAAAGCAAAAACCGTTTCCCTCGAAATTGCAGCCCTGGTGCAGTGCAATAACAAGCGGTGCTTCCGGTTTCGCTCAAGAGGGATTATTAGTCGAATTGATGACCGGAATTAATTGCAGTGTCTATTGTCTGTCGTTCACTTCATAGTTTTTTCATACTTTTTTCAAAATTAATTCTGGTAACACTTCCAATTGAATGCCAGTTTTGAAAATGTTGAAAATGAATTTGTGAATTTGAAATGTTGAAAATTTTCAACTAGAATTGTTTTACCAGAAATAACTCAACAAAAGAAAGCTTATAACGTTTTACTCGACTGCAATATGTAGCCGTTTGCAGGAATAAACGTTGCTTTATATGTGATTTCGTTTCAAGCTAATCCGAATGAAGTGCAAAATTCGGCAAAGCAGCAGTCTTTGTTATTTTGAAAATTTATCGAAATCGTTCATAAATATCCCATAATCTCCAACAAATTGATGAAAAATTGGAAAATAAATCTCTTCATTCTAGCACCTCTCGATTCCATCAACCGGATTGCCATAACGACCGACCAAAAATCTCACTTTCTACTCTCAACAACGGCGAAACGAACGTAACAGGAGGAAACTATGCTAATCCACTCCAAACACCACTCACCAGCATCGGTCGATGGATGCATCGGTCGCAATGCCAATGGGAACTCGAACAGTGAACAGAATAGCTACAACATAAAAAAGCTTTCGATTCTCGATTTTTGAAATAAAAAAAAGCCCCTCTCGCACCCGACCTACGCGTACCGGCGCACCAAATATCGATTTAAACACGCTGTCACACAGCGAATACATCGCGGTTTGTCCACCCGGGCGATAATTGATATCGAATATTCTGATCATTTTTCATAAACCCCTACACAGCGTCCGTCACCGTGGAGTGCTCTAGTATGGAACTGCGTCTATCTCCGTGTGGCTGTCGATGATGACGGTCTGTCACGGTTTGCGACGCGCGTTTGCGGTTGCGGTTGGTTGCGTTGATTGATGCTTGCCTTGACCCTTTCAGCGGGCACGCTTAACAGGACACTCTCGGGCACACGTGTGAGAACCCTCCCGTGTGCAACCAAACACGGCTGACAGGTCGTTTCCCTGGTATGCGTGGTTGGTTTGGGGTGTGTGTGTGTGTGTGTGGGCATGTCTAGGTAGCTTAGGACAGGTTTTCGATCACTTTTTGATGATATGATGAATGATGTCGGGTGCACGCGAACGAACGCGCTGGATGAAAATCTATAAAATGCTCCTGTCGCGAAACGAGGGGAGCATTCCCACCATTCCAAAACATGGTTAGGAAAAGGTAAAACGCGCACAAGAAATGGTTTTTGACGGTTCGAAATTCTTTGCATCCGGGGTCGGATCAACGGGCACGCACTGAAGCGACCCGGGTGATGATTTGAATGAAGCGGACGGAGTAAATTGACACGCGAAGTTCGATGACGCGCTCGAATCGATTACCGGGACACGAATCGGGAGCAAGTGGGCAATGAAAATGCATTTCTTTTGATTATGCAGCTGCGGTCTGTAGGTGATGGTTGGCTTATTGGACATCATTTTAAAATCGTTTACTGTGTTCGTCCTTTAAAGCAGTTTTCAAGGGGCGCTTAGGATCTAATGGCACATTGAGATATGTTTGCAGGAAACCATTTTTATGTATAACTTACTATTCTGTACCTCAAAACACTTCCCGATGAAGAAAAATAAATATCCAAGAATGCCAAACTCAAAGAATACTTCATTTAAAGCCAAGAGCACAAAGTGCAAGCATATTTGTGCACATTAAGAAAAGCTAAAATCTATAAGTGACCTAACGCACACTGACAAACACATCTCGTACGCACACTTTCTGTCGGGCTGTACGAAACGTTGTGCTCTTTTAGATGGAAACCTCTTTACCACAACTCAGTTTTAACCGAACCCGACCCACGGTCCAAAATGTCTACGATCATCGTGTACCGGGCAACTTGGCAGGGCTTTTGTATCCTTTTTCCACGCTGCGTCCACCATATCCAATGCACACCGGCTATCGGGCGCAATCGATTGTCCCAAATCCGTCTGCCGAATGGCTGAACGGGGATCTACGTTAAACGAAACGAACGCGTGGTTTTACCTGCTTCGAAACCTTTTCTTTCAAACTGTGTGTGACCCAAAATAGCGTGTTTCCACCAAAAAACCGTTTCCGAGATACCTGATCCCAGAGCCTTGCGAAAACAAACTCGCCCACACTCGCACACACACACACATACGCAGCCAAAACATAGGTAAAAGGACAAAAAAGGCCAAAAGTTTGTCATGCCGGCGATGATGACGAAGAAGCTAAAGGCAGGATCCATCGACATGTTGCGCACAAAGCCAATGTCAGCGAATAACAGAGATAGAGAGAGAGAGAGAGAGAGTGAGAGAGAGAGAGAGTGGTACGGCAAGGTGCAACGGTAGGGAGCGGTAGGGTTTGTCCGTTGAACGTGCACATGCTTGCAGCTGACAAGGATCGCCATCCAGCACACAACATACCCCGAAAGTGGGGAGTAGCAGAGGCAAGGGCCCAGGATTGACTGGTTGACGGACAGCTGCGTGGAGTCGACGTTTGGCGTTTGTCGGGCCGAGGGAGAACGAACAACTTTCGGTGGCTTTGCACTTGTGGACATGACCGATTTTCGTCAGCCTGTCCTTCCCAGAGTATGTATGCCTAACGACACACACACACACACACACATATATATCGCCATCGTCAGCACGGGATCGATCTTTTGTTTTCGTTTTCGATAAAGTTCCCGTAAAACACGCGTCCGCCCGCCGGTGAAGGCCATGTGGATGGTGAATGTTTGCGCGCGTTCCATTCTTTTATCCCTCCTCGAGAGCGCATTTTCGGTGCATTTGCACACTGGCGCGGAGGCGGACGGCTATGTTGCAGGCTGTGGCAAGAAAGGAGGTGGCAAAAACTCCTGGAGCTCCCCCGGCGCACAAAATAAGAAACAGAAAGGGCCACACATTCCAAGCAACCACAAGACGACAGACTTTAGGCGGAGTTTGGTGCCATTTTTTATTTTTGTGTGCCCATTTTTCCCTTGGTCTTTTGCAACTTCAGACAGGAATGCACAATGGCAGCTGCAGAACGCTATGGTCACATGGGCGCAACCTGGGCTGAACGTTTTGTCCCAGGCAGTTGATCCCTAGCCCTCCTTCCCAAGGGACTTCCACCGTGCGTATGCGACTCGTGAGGCTCTTTCTGGCACTTTTCTGGCTTTCGGGGCTCCTTTTGTCAGCTGGTGAGCACTGGTGCACTGGCACTGGGTCGCGTCGAGGGAAGCTGGACCCATTTGTGTAGTGCCGTTTTGCTTGCCAAAGCAGCAACAGCCGCAAAACAAACGGCTTCTACTGTTCGGCGGGCTTTGCAATCGGAAACCAACGGCTGTACTGTAGATTGTTGGCTTATTGTCGGGGCGCCCGAGGGTCACACAACCGTACCAGGGAAAGGTGTTCCGAGAAGAAATCGGGCAGGGACGAGAGAACAATTCTTTGGCGGGTTTCGGGTTTGTGTGCGAGCGAGCTCAATGAATGACATTATTTGGAGACGTGGTTTCGATCGAGCCTGGTTGACAAAAACGAGGGACATTGGAAGGAAGTAATTAGACCACACACGGCAAGGATGCAGCTGCCAGGATGGAGACGGTAAACGGAGCTGCTGAAGCCCTTCAGGATAAACACGAAAACGATAATCCCGTGTGTTTGGTTGTTAATGCGTTTTGTTAAACTTTCGGCTTAGACCGAACTGGAAGATTAATTGTTGCAGAAATGAACTGGAAACGCATTAAGCACTCTAGAAAACCAGATCGTGCATTAAAACCAACAAAAGATTAAATGTGTGCCCTTGCTTACCTTGCGGCCGGAACCCGAGTATCGAACAGTCACTTGCGAAGCACAGCACGGAACTGAACCTGGGGACGCCCTAAGGTTTAGGGGTTTTTTGGTAAACTTCCTTCCCGAAATGTAGGTTACATTCGCTGGAAACGGTTACACAAGGATCAAACTTTACGATCCCGCACGACTTTGGGGAATTGTCCGGTACACGTCACTCCCAGCGGGGATAATAGGGATAGTTTTTATGGCGGGAAAGCAAACGTGCCCCAAAACCGAACCGGTCGCCGGGTTAGAATGGCTCGATGTGATGTGATGGCAGCGGTGGAAGGATGGACTCGTTAGCTGGGGCCTTTTTGCCGGGCCATAATTGAGACGCATTAGCTCTCGATCGTATTATCGGTGACCATCTGCGGAAATGGATGAAAAATGAGAGCAGAGTCACCGCTCACGGCTAGCCGCCCGGTTCGCCGGTCTGTGGTGACCAGGCAACCCTGTGCCAACTGCGGCCAAGAATGTTAACCCGTTCCTTTGCGGGTTACATTTTTCGTTGCTCCCCAGTGTGTGTGTGTGTGTGTGTGTGTGTGTGTGTGTGTGTGTGTGTGTGTGTGTGTGCTTCACAGTATGGAGACGGTGCCAAAGGATCCGGTTCTATCGGTCGGCTGGGCTCGGGACGGTTTCGGTCACGCAGTCGATAAATCACCGCCCCGAAAATAGGTGAGCCATGAATTAATTAACGCTCGAGTGGATTCACTTTACATGCCGAAGCTGTCAAAACTCGCCACACGTGACCCCGTTATTAATGATGGTGAGCCGGCACCTTCAGCCAGTCTGTGCCGACGGCATCCCGGCAGAACATCTGCAAATCAGGATGCGAAATAAGGCGGGCAGCAGAAACAAAAAAAAAAGCACAAGAAAATACACCCCCAAAAAAAACAGGGAACAGATTTTGACCTTCTTGTCCCCCTCGTCACACCCTTTAAAATAACTCATACCTTTGCCCTCGGTAAATGATGCGAGAAAATGCCCGGCTGTGTCAGCTCGGAATGTCGTTATCGTTATTTGCTGACCGGTGACGGCACCAGGAGAAGCGTCCGTGCGACTTGCTTTTTTGTTGTTGTGTTGGTCTCCACTTTCTTGGGAAAGGGAAGGAAAAAGGTTGTTTGTGTTTTCGGGTCGTCCGTCCGGCATACAAATTACACGCGCGCTCTCTCCAGGGCTCTCACCCGCCTTTCCGGACACCGGCGTTTGTCCACCAAAGGGCAACTGTTTAAATTTAAATTTGTTTGGCGTCACTCCCAACGGGGTGTGGCGGGTGGGGCACATTGAGAGCAGAAAGAAACGGGAAATGCTCAGTAGGGAAAAGGGGGAGAAAGAGCGGAATCGGTGGCGCCAACCGAACTGTCGGAAGCAGCGCCCGTAAACGGAAACGCACGCGGTAGAAATGGGAGCGTCAGTTCCGAGTCGCCGTTTGATCCTCCAGGTTCTATCGAGCGGCAGTCGCTGTTGCTTGTTGCAAACAAGCAGGAGGTTCCGCGCGAGCAAAGATGAAAAATTGACGGAAGTGATGCTCGTCCTATGATTTACGGTGGTTTTTTGAATTCATGGCAACCGTGTGAGGGTGTGTGTGTGTGTGTGTGTGGGTGTTTGGGGGTTGAAGTGATGTATGCGTTGTGCTCGGGTTGAAATATTAAACAATAAAAAGGCGTTAGCGGAAAGACAAACACAATAACGATAAAGATGTCATTTAGGATGAAGCATTGGTCGTGGCAATGCAATGAAGAAGGTGGAAAGGTAAAATAGACAAATAGTGGAGGCTTATATTTTTCAATAAATGTCAGGAGTTGAGCTGTAAAGCAATTATTTGTATGCAATTTGAGCAAGGCAGCAAATGGGTCACTCTTTTGTGCTCACGTTCAAACGGTTTTCAATTGAACTTTATAACGCGGAAGGTTCGTATCGTTCTTGTTCCTGTTGGGAGCGGTCCAATGGTACAGTCTTCTACTCGAACGACTCTATTACATGCCCGTCATGGGTTCAAGGCTAGAATGGACCGTTTCACCCCCGTAGCAAGGATTGACTATCCGGCTTGTGTGGTAAATGAATTAAGCCTCGAACGCCTGTATAGCCCGCGCATGTTCGCGTAGGACTTTACGCCAAAT
>KI919842.1:9818-35012 GCA_000473525.2 Anopheles melas | reverse complement strand
GATTGATTTTTCGTTTTAACACAGCTATTATCGCTTTGAACATTTTAAACATCCTTGAAAAAGCGATGGATAGTTTAGCATCGACTGTAGAATCCATAGAATAAAGTGAAATAGTGCATGGAAAAGTACGGGAAATACAAAAACAAACACTTCATCCGCCAACAGTAAGGATGTTGCGAACTCGCTTACAAACTATAATATAACAGTTATGTTTTTTTTTTGAAATATGGCTTTGATAAATAATATTTCTGGAACGCAAATATAGTTCAATTTAACATCTGTCACAAAAGAAACATACATCATCAGCAATAAATCACATAATGAATCTTACATTCCGCACAGTTGTCTGAAAATGAAACATTAATTAAAAGCTAGGGTATATACGATTTACCATTGAGTCGACTAATTTAATTTGCGTTAGTTTCACTCGACTGCTTACGCTTGGCAAAGGCGCCTGCCCCGCTGACTCGCTCGGGCGCTACACTGGCGTTAGAAAAAGCCAACCAACCGAAACCACTGATGAAAATTATTTTAAGAGCACTGTGGGAGAATTTCAGGCCAACACGAACAACCACAAAGCTGTTTGCATTAAAGATTTACATAATGAAATCAGCGTAATAAATGCTGTTACTTACCCCTGTGTGACTGTGGCCGCGTAACCGAAACGGAGGCTAGCAAAGCGGGACAAAATGCTCCGATGGAAAGCGGAACGCATCGGCTCTATCGAGTTCTCAAACTAAACCCTTCCCCGGACGCGTCCTTCCCTTTTGCACTCCGACCAGTGATAGCGACGACGGGAGTACAGTTGGTGCTGGGCCGTGCACAAAAGTTAGTGGAAGTTATAACGCCCAGTAACACCGTGGAAATCGGATTCGTCTGGTAGCGCCGCTGGAGAAAAGCTATTCCCACCATTCTATCGCGCTGTCGCTCTGTGTGTCACATAAAAGTCATTTGCTGCGAGTGTGCTGATTTGCTGCTTGCTGCTGTCGGTTTCCGCTTTTAATAACTCGCCTGGAATATCATCGGGCGCGGCAATGCACGGGTGTACCGTGCGCGCCAAGCCGCGGCGATATGTTCCCCTATTTAAATCAAGTTTCTTCTATCACGCCAATTACTCTAATGAATTTGTCACATTTTCTTACCGTAGGATTCTACTATAAACAGTAGACTCAACTTGGCGGGGGCCTCCCCTTGTGCCACCGCCACCACTACACGCTGCTCTTTTACGGCCGACGAGGATTGGTGAGCCCTTGAGCTTGAAAAAGCGCTAACCGAACAGCAACCGTACCGTGGCGTGTACCTGTAGAATTTGTTGCGTCAACAGAGCCGACAATTCCACCCTTCCCGGGCTGCCGGTTACGCTTTCTCGTGCTGCTGTAGCTGCTTTAGCTGCTACTGCTGCTATTCTCAGAACACCACTCAATCCGCGCGGCAGAAGTACGCTTGTTCCGCGGAAGGATAAAAGAGTATCTCGAGGTAGAGAGCGGGCCAGTGTAAGGATCAGATTCGCACGCGTTTTCCCTTTGAAGCTCGTTACTCCAGGCAGGGGGCAAAAAGGCACAACCGGGAGGAAACATTCTTTGCCAGGCCCAGGTTCTGGAATATGTCGAAAGCACGTATACGCTAGTCGCGTACTTTCCTTCGCCCAAATGACGTCTCCGCGCGCGGCACATAACAGTAGCGGTGTTTGTGTGCGTAAGCTTGTGCTGCGAGGGGCAACATGGAACTCGCAGCAAACAGGCACACCTAACAGGAGCTCCTTCGCACAACCTAGCGAATGCGAAACTCTGGCAGCACAGCTTTAAATGAATTAAATTTGTTTTAAAGCTTTGCCCGGTATTAACCGTATCCTTGTCGGCTTTTCGCTAAACCTGTCGGCATTTGTGACGCTCAGCGAGTAAATGAATGACAAACGTACCGCATTAACTCGCACTGTTTTCGGGCCAACCTCGCCAACGCACATTGGCGCCCCGCACCGCGGACGGTGAAGCCTAAATGAGCTAGGTGTTTAACTGGAAATGATTTGATTATGTGGCACCGCATATTTTTATTGCGTTTTTTGCCTCATTTACAAGCTCACCTGGGACCGTGCGTGGCTTGCACACCTCGTGGATGAATAATCTGCCAAACAGCAAAGACACGGAAGAAACATTTTTGAAGCGGCTTTATTGCCGAGACAAGTTAATGTACATTCGTGTGCTCATGTTTTATTTGCAGCCAAGCTAGTTCGGTACTAAATGCTCGGTACTAAATAATAACAAAGAGAGCTTTGCACCACATTTGTGGAATTGGTGGACTCGTAATGATTGCACCGTATAAGTGTCCTAAGCGAATGAGTTTCTACTCAAATTGATAATATCCACATTCACCGAAGAGGTTAAATACAAACTCCACATCCAAGTGTATAGCACTGTTGCATTAATCGTTGCGGAATGGAGCGGACCGACTTGAAACGGAGCGGAAAGCAACCCGTTACGGAACGGATCTCGGCTATGTGCAGCACACTCATACCAGAACCCCCACCACTGCCCCGTCAATTGTGTGCTAATGAAACAAGCGGAACCGGAAGCAGCAGCATTGATAGATGATGAATCAGTCCCGGTCACTGTCTGAAAAGGGAATAAACAATCGAGTGGTGCTGCGAATGCTCCTGCGCTTTCGTTTCTTCAGTGCTTTTGATTATACATCGTCGGTCGGGATGAATGACTTCCTGTACTGTCATGAGCAGCTCCGTTCAGGAAGTGGCTATGAAAGCTGAACGTTCCTACCCACCACTAACAGTCGTTGGCCGAGATGGCCGGTAGGTGATAGGCGAGAAACTCATTAGCCTTTTGTACGGCTGGAAGTTCGCTGGTATTAGTGTGCGACGCTCGATTGCAACAGAAGCGCGTGGTTTCTGGTGCGCTGCTTCCTCCCCGTTCCACTACTAATGCCAGGCGGGCTGATAATACTTCCATCAAATACAACGATTTTGGGGTAGCTTAACTTAACATTCATGATGTACTTGGGACAAATGTGGAATAGAAATTACCGAACGATCCTCACGCGTCCTTCCGGCAGTATGGAAGTATTTGCTTGGCGTATGCCTTCTTCTTCTTCTTTGGCACAACAACCGCTGTCGGTTAAGGCCTGCCTGTACCCTGCCTGTAGTGAAGTGAGCTTGGCTTTCAGTGACTTATTGTTACTATAGCACGATAGTCTGTCCTACGTATGGGGACACGGTCTATTCGGGACTTAAGCTCATGACGGGCATGTTGTTGCGTCGTACGAGTTGACGACTGTACCACCAGACCTTGGCTTGGCGTAGGCCACTACAACAATAAAGAGCGTGCAGTATATCGCGGTGCCTCATGAATATTTTGATGTGCTGTATTTATTGCACGAAGTTTTAAATATTCGTTGCTTTATCTACCGATCAGCGGAAAACGATCGCCTGCTCAGTGTAATTCATCACCCTCATCACCGTAGAGCTACGTTTGGTAAGTTCCTTTTTCACGCACAAGACATATCTACCTCAACTCCACTGCTGCTGTCGTTTTACAGTTTAACGTACGTGGAAAATTATAACTCCATAATTCATAACCCTTTGCCCGGGGGCTCATAGACCGCTGCCATAGATCAAATGTGAATTCGCAACAGGAGGAGGTCGATGGAAAGCGGAACAACACGCGACGACCCATCTTTATGGTTATTGATTCGCGCTTCTAATACCCATCGCGTATTCGCAATTTTGTATTACCCGAGTAGATGTCGATAGCAGACGCCACCCAAAAAGCACCCCAACCCATTGAATTTTCGACTAAACCAGCTCCCGCGCCGCCGATCCTCTTGTCATGAAGCAAGACGGTCTTGTGTTTTTTTTCGCGAGGAGCATTGCGGCAAAACGGGAATCAAAATTTATGAAGAAATAATATTTATAACCATAACTGCTTGGCAGCAAAAAGACGCGCAAACCGCGCATAGGCAGGGGTGACCGGGTGACCACCATCAAAACAGATGAATAAATAAAGCCAGCTTCAATCGATTTCTTTAGAATGAAAGTGACAGAAAGGCGGGCAGACTTCGTTGAGCTTGCGCTGGGCAAACGGTTATGGCGTTTGAACGTAAAGGCCACGCATTTTTATGTGATAAATGTTGTTATGCTGTTGTTTGTTGACGTTGCTTTTTTTCATTGTTCATTGCAGCAAAAATCTAGAAAGCCAATAGAATCAATAGCAAGCTAGGTTTTTTGTAAAAAAATGTGAAATTATCGCTTGTGCTTCTGCTAGCATAAACCATTCTGCGAGCGAAGGAAACCTGTGCTGTGTTGCTTGTTGGTAGAGAAAGCAATTTTCCCACTCCCACACGCTTCGCATCGAAAGCGTGGTGGTGCGGGTGGGTACACTTTTCAAGATAAATCAAAAGCTCAAGCTCAGTACATCTTTCAATGATTTTCTTGTCAAAACACATCTCGCAACACGGCAAAAGTATGCCCATAATAGCACGAACGAGGAACGCCCGAAAAAGGGCTGAAACTCGGCAAGTTGTTCGTCTTTGTCCGATTTATAACCCTTGCAAAAGCGAAGAAAAACAAACTCTCCGAGCCGTGCTTTATCCTTACAGAGCCAACCGTTATCCTGCCAGAAGATCTAGCACAGGTTACGCCTGATGGTGCTGGTGGGTGGTGACCAAAGAACTTAAGGTAAAGAATTCGACCGTATGAAAGTGCATTCAAATTTTATATAAGCCCACGGTTAAGACGTTAACCACCGTGCACCGCTACCTCCCCGCCGCCCTCTAGCCCAGCAGCAAACGGAACAGAAGCAATGTCATGCATTTGAAATGCTGCATTTATGTGAAAAAGTTGCCATTGCCATTGTCACGACACATCGTACGTTTTGCACCGCACCCGCAGCCCGCATCTAATCCCATCGGCACCCAAACTGTGAAGACTTCCTTTGCATTCATTACTCTCCCGCAGGCCCCCAAAGCAATGTGTGTGTGTGTGTGTGTGTGTGTGCGCTACGCAAAACTTGAAGTCTGCAAAGCCATCAGTTCAGCAAACGCAGGAAAGTAAAATGGGAAAAGTCTTTACCCTGGCAAAACGGTAAAACTCGCTCTCGCACGAAATGCAGAGATCGGGTTTTGGAAATAAAAACGAGAAGTTAAGCCAAGTTGTTCGTCCCCTTTTTGGGGGCGAAAATGAACTCGCAACAAAAACCCTACCGCACAGTGGGCTGGAGTAGAAGTGTTTGCCGTCCCGCCGATGATAAGGCAATAGGGAAACTGGCAAAAGGCAATAAAATGAACCTTTTTCCACCCACCCGTACGGCCCACCAGGGAGTGAGCGAGCGGGGATCAAGCTGCAGCTGCCCCGGGTAGCACGTCGCAGGGCGGCGGGCATGTAACGAAAGATATAGCAAGAAATGTGCCCGGCACACGGGACCGGGCTCGGTGCGGCACAGAGCAGCACTAACATTGTGCGGTAGGGAATCTCGGCGTGTCTCCTCGTGCTTCTGCTGCTACGCTCGGCTTTATTATCACCCCTTCTTGACAGTTTTCAACTCTAAGGCACCATAAAGGACTGAGACAAGAGTTCTTCCGCTTGCACCCGCGTACATGGTACAACAAGAGAGGGGGACGAAGCAATCGATATCCGAAACCGCTGTACATGGTGGATGCACAAAAATTTACACCACACAAACAAGGACCGGAAAGTGTGCGAAAGTAAGCGAGAGCAACCAGTAGTAGTAAAGGCAAACTTTTATTCACTCCACTGCCACGTGCATAACAGTCACCACTGTGTTATGAGTGGAACCATGGTCAACATGGCTGCATTCTTCCCCTCCGGCCAACCGCAAGTACAGCACAATAATAATAACAAAAAAACGAACCAGCACAATCACTGCTTATTACAGCAATTGCGATCGAAATGTTGATTCTTTTCTTAATCCCAGGCAAACCGAACCGATTGACAGGATTTGGCTCACACGGCTGGATATAGAAAAGCGATCCCTTTCGATTACACTGAACCGATGTCCCAGACAGTCCCAGTTTGTGTGTGTGTGTGTGTGTGTGTGTGTGTGTGCGCGTGTTTTCACGCAGGCATAACTCAGGCATTAAGATTAATCGGAAAATCCAATAAACGGGTGTGAAAGAGCAGCGGTCAGACCGTTCGACCGACGCCATTCATTATTCAGAGGCTAGTGGCCAGACCGAAAAACGGTGCCAATAATTCATTTGCTCCATTCCGAAATGAATCCTACCCGCAGCGCCCTACCGTAGTCCGCCCGCCTCTAGCCGCACCACACGATGGCACGATCACACGGCAATGATTAATTAATGAATTTTAAAAAGCAATCAAACAGATGCATTTCGGCCCGAACGATCACTGTTGGACGGCGTACCGACAGCCGTGCGTTGATGCACTGGTCAATTGTGTTCAGTGACGCCTGCCGGCTTGCCTCCCTTCTCGAACCGCTGTTTGAAATGTAAATCAGCCAGAATCATACCATACCGGGGAGAACAACATTGACAAGAAAATGTGTCAATAAAGTTCGGTTTAATGAGGTCACATGAGTGGTTAAGCATTTTCCCTTCAATAACGCACCAACGGTGAAGGGTAATCATCAGGAGCTATCACCGAGTACAGAGCTTTTCAAATCTTTTCTGCCCTGTGCCGTTGTACCAGAATAAAGGATGCACATCCGATAGTAGTGGCCCATTACACTTACAGAAAAATGTGTTGAAATCAATAGTCTCTTGTTTCCGCAGTGGTAAATCTTTACTCGCTTCGTTCGCCATAGCTTTCACTCATTCTCATTCGCAGAGTAAGAAACATAACAAAAACACGTCGAATGAAATGATTTTACACTTCATTGGTTTGCAGCGTTTGTTGTTAAATGAACATTGAACTGTAGATTCTTCAACTTTTCTTTTCGGAAAGATACTCTTGCTCTCTTTCCTTCTTTCTTTCTTTCTTTCTATGATCTTCTTTTGTTGCGTCGTTAAGGAAAACGGGGTAATTTCATTGCGCGTGAAGATGTAAAGTATGAAAATTGAATTTATTGCTGGTGATAATCGGATTTAATTGGCCACCAACAGCGGCCAACTTTGAAAAGGCCGGCAAAACTTTCCACCAACTGATCGAACAGCTACGGTCGGTTGATTTATGCACCACACCGCCATTCCTTCAGAGTTACGTTCCCTTGGGGGAGATGTAATTAAATAAATGACGGCGCAATAAAACCAAATGAAGGTGACATCTCTCACCCTCGTCTACGGAACCGGGTGGGCGAACCCCAAAAAAAAAAAAATTACAACCAATACCCGCTAACAAAAGAACAACCCCAACGGTACACTTGGTCGGCGGTAGACGCATCCTGTTTTCAGCTAACACTTTTACTGTCATCAAATTATCCTCCAGTCGTTTTATTACTTCCTCGACGACCTTGAGCACCGACCACCTACCTCTGGAATCGAAAAAAGGCACTGTCGGGGCGGAACAGGAGTGAAGAATAGTGAATTCATCACAACGTTCAATATATTTTGACATTTTTGTAATATCCTTTGCTGACAGCTTTTGTTGTGTCGTCGACGAGAAGAATCGCGACAGCAGCAGCAGAGATTCTTTCGCACGGCGTTCCAATGTCACCACCTCGCTGTAGGGCATACCTTCCGTTTGAAGGTGACAAATGCGTGCGAGAAGGATTTTCCTATCATCGCTATGGTTTGCTGGCGCGATTGCTTGCCGGCGCGATGGCAAGAAGTACAATAAATATTGGAATTCAAACGATGAATAAGTCACGGGACGGTAAACGCAGCGCATTCTGCCCAACGCCTAATATGACGGGCTTTCAAGCTTGACAGCGTTACCAGAATACCAGTGCCTGCTGAGCATATTGAAATTTCATGCATTCAGCCCAACGTGGAGGACCAGACAGGCACACTTTAACTAGAAGAAACATGAACCGGCGTGGCAAAAACTCACAGACACCGCGGCTACCTACCTTAAAATGGGTTTCTCCAACAGTGGCTGTAGCAACATTTACGAAGAATATCCTAATTAATTGAAAGATCTTCCTCGAAACGACGACACAAAACTACAAGATCACAAGACAAGAGCGCCGAGGGCAGTTTGGCATACCATTTGCCGAAAAAGGGACATGCTCCATGTGCGAGCACTTCGACCGGCAAATCACAGCTCGTTGCCTTTTTGCGCTGTACTTTCACATTCGAGCATGTGTGGGCATGTGTGGTGGTAACGGTACATGGGTCTTTGGGAATTTCACTGTTGAAAGCCGCTAATAACGCTGACAGTAGTAGTCGAAATGAAAAAGTTGTTTTCATACTTTTACCAACATCCATCCCATCAATGTTAATGGTAATGGATTTTCCAAATAAAGCCCACAGTAGCCCACACACACACGCACACACACGCACGTACACAATGTAACCGCACACACACACACACACACACACACACACACACACACACACAAACAACGCTGCTTGCGTGTTGGAACCGGCACTACGGCCGGTAATTATTGACATTTCATTAAGAACTTTCCTTTTTTTTCTTCTTGTGAAGCACGGGCACGGGCGCAAGATGTCGAGGAGAGGAGCCCACCTTTGCGCACGGGCCCGACCGACCGAGTCGCTAAAGAAAAGAGCGTTCTCAGGTTGTTTGGCTTTTACCGGGGCAATATTTTCAATTAAAAGTTGCGATTCTTGTTCTGCGAAGTTTAATGAGAGTGCAGTTTTGTGTGTAATTAGATAAAGTGTTTACGATGACTCAAACGAAAATTTTATCAAATTTGGCACAAATTAAATGTTACTGCCTGTGTAAGCCTGCTAACCTTGGCGGCGGCCCGCTGTACTTGGCCGGAGCCGTGGAAGGAAGGGAAGCATTGTGGGTGGGCCACCGAGCGTGGCCGTAGGCGTTATTGATGGGTGGAAGCTCACCTCATCGAAAGAATAAAAGGGCAACATTGGCACATCGGCACCGGGGCACCAAACACCGAGACCGGTTGCCTTCCCAACGGTCCAGCGATAATGACATTTTACAACCACGAGCTTCATGACGTTGATGATGATGATAATGATGATGATGTGAAGTAGGAAAATGTAGCCATAGTTACCATCGACCACATCATCTAGCACGTCATCAGGGGCGGTGGGGTGGGAGGTGCTTTCTGGTGCGCTTTTGCCTCACCGTCTCAATCGACGGTATCATTTCCGGAGCGCTTCCTTCTGTTCCCGATCATCTACACCTTTCTGGGAGCACCAGGGCTGGGGCTGGGCCGCCGATGTTCATAAATTTTCGTCCGTCAGGTCTATAAATGGAAGCGTACGAACGAGAAATACTATCATAATCGTAAAAATTAAACACTAAATTTTAACGATATGAGTGTCTCGCCTCATTCTACCGTACTTGCCCATGCCGGAACGAAAGCTCGTCCAAGTTTTCTGTCGGTGACCGCCACCTACGATTCGGTGCAAGAATAGGGAAGGTGATGAAGCTCGTTGTGCCCAGCGGGAACGCACATTTTGCCTCGATTCTGCCCGTGCTCGGTCGGATCGGCAGACATCGGCCGTACAACCGCAGGCAACCGGGGTTTCTAATAAACGTGCCATCGAAATTGAGCTTTTCGTCAACTGGCGTGGGGAAAGTGAAACACAAAAGTAAGCTTAATTATAATATCTATTCAAAGTTCGGTGCGATATTGTTGCATTATTTTGCTAAGCTTGTAATGGTTATTTAACCAACATCAGGGTAAGAAGATTT
Source organism: Anopheles melas (assembly GCA_000473525.2). Classification (NCBI taxonomy): domain Eukaryota; kingdom Metazoa; phylum Arthropoda; class Insecta; order Diptera; family Culicidae; genus Anopheles; species Anopheles melas. The sequence continues at coordinate 25,246 of KI919842.1, read as the reverse complement.
CACCGTTGAACTGAACCTCTCGATTCTACACAGACCCGAACCGTCGCAAAACGCACTCAAACAACTGTGGTAAGTAAAGTGTGTGGTGGAGCGTCATCACAAAAATTCCATCCATGATAATGGTGACATGAATACATAATACAATCACCGTATGTACAGATTGTTTGTGATCCGCAAGCACATTTGACAGCATGCTGCTACCCTTGACGAGAAGCAGCGGTACGATGTCTCCCATCCATGCTCGAGTCTCGAGCATGTGTCGGTCCGCGCACGTTCCGTCGCAACGATAGGACACAAAAGTCATAATTTAGCTTCCGTTTCCGTGCGACCCAGCCATCACTCCCCCCCCAGTGCGGCGATCCATTCCATGGGCCGAGCGAGGGATATTGGTTTAAGCGCAACGCAAACAGGTGACCGAAACGCGCGCTCCGGTTCGGTTCAGCAATGCATTCAACAAATATTCCTCGGCGAAGCGACCGACGCCCTCTGCACCGAGCACTAGCAGACGGGGATGCACAGTAACCGGCAACGAGGAGTGTGAACAGCTTGCCAACACGCGACACACACACACACGACACAGCCAGAAAGCGTCGCCCGGCGGGTTCGAACGTGAAGCGAACGCACGAGCATCGACTATATAGCATCCATAGCCAGTGTGTCACGGCGGCGGTCTGCATCGCACGTGGTCAGCAGCAAGCGGCACAATAGATTTAACCGATCTGGTTGCATAATTATAAAAGTATAATTAATTCGCTGCCAGCCAGCCAGCCGGATCGTTTACGTAATTTTATCAAAACATGATCTATATTAACATGACCAATGACCACGTCACCGATGACGACGGTGCAATGCGGTTTGAACCATGCTCCAGGCCCGTGCGGCCTCGTACGTGCGAGGACCGCGCGAGGAGGTGTGATTGGTTATGCTTTTTAGCCAAACATATTCGTAGAATGCTTAGCGGAGTCATGCTTTATGTAAGTGCATCATGCCCGTCGAGCTAATGGGAGGTACCAGCACCGTGTTCTCGTGTTCTCGTGTTCTCTGGACTGAGGGCATCGACGACACTGTCGGGATTGGCAGGGGAGGGCAAGCATTGTACGCTGGGATCGTGAAATCTCTCTCGCTCTGAATCGCTAATTAAGCTTACACTGTACATTGGTGTGTACAATATGGCAGTGGCATTGAATAAATCGTTTCGATTTGTTTCACTCTGTTGTCTCAATCTCGTCCAATGTACACGCTCGATCAACACACTTTACATGACAGATGAGATCTGATGGTCGCGTACGTAACGTTTGCTGCCCGAGCATGCTCATCTTCATTTACCTTATTAGCCACAAACGACAGCAGGGCTTCGATAGCTCGGAAAGCAGTATCTCAGAGGGTGTGTTGGCGTCGGTAGGCTGGTGCGAACCCAACCAACCGCCAGTGTAACAAGATTAATGTTGTGTTCTGGTCACCTCTCGGTGCCACCTCACTCAATTCAATTAACACGGCCATACGGACACTGCATACGATCGACCATGCTGGTGCACCTGATGCACCTTCTTACGCTGTATCCTATCGCCAGGCCGGACATGCTTGCCCGTTCACGTGGGTTTCCTTTTACGAATCGAAGCAAGCAACCGGTGACGAAGACGCTTGGAAAACGAAAATGAATGTACTCGTGGCTCATGTTCACTTGCACGTCAGATGAAAAGTTAATAAATAGAGCCAACTCATGCATAGCTTTTTGGAACAAAGCGTCGACGCAGACGCTTTTCACTGCCTTTGCTGCCTTGAATACTGAAAGACGCACAACCTACACTGATTGCAACCCAGTGCTGTGCCCAGTCCGCAAAGCTTGCTTGTAATCTTATGTATTGGCTTACATTCTATGTTGTGGTGCGTTTGCCCCCCTCATCAGCGTGCTTGTTGTTATTTTGCATCAAATTCTTTGCACAGGTTTATGCTACAGTCAAAAAGCTATCGCCGGTACATGCCATTCGAAGTGTTTTGAACGCAATTTTCACATTTATAATTCAGCTTTATCGGAAGGTATGTTGCTTCTACAGTACAGCGCTGTGTATGGCTATTCAAATGAATTATGTATACTGTCCACTGTAGGCGACACATATAAGAGGTCCTGTGCACACAAACATTTGGTTTGTAAACTGCTGGGCAGAACACTCGTGGTACCTAAAACCAATGTTTATGTGTGCCGCCTCTGTAGACCCGACCAGAGACCAGCATTTCTTCGAGTTGCGAGCCTGCATCGGAACTGCCATCGGGGTGTCGTCAAATATCAATTGTTACAATGAATGGGGATCGTTCCAAAAAGGGAAAATTAGGTTCATTCCGGCGAACCGATACCCAAGTGGCACCATCCCTCCCCCCCCCCCCCCCTTCACTCGGCCTGTAACCGAGCTTTGGCATCAACAACGGCAGAACGTTCTGCAAGTCGGTGGCGGTGTTTATAGCACGGCCAGGTTTATTTTCCCTGCGCACCCGAATTGGGTCTTCGCACCCGTTCCGTTTGTGTTGAATTCATTTTCAATTTCTTTCCGCATTGTTCGACGAGTGAAAGAATTTCCTGTTTGCCTGCAAATTTCACCCCCTTTGCACACCGTCCAGCCACGCGTTTTCGGCGGTGTGGGTGTTGGTTTCCTGTGTGGAACAATGGAATGGAGCGCCGCCGAAGAGAAGCGGAGAGAAGAGACAAAATTATTCCCCTTCGCGAGACACGAGATTCTCGACGCAAGAGGGTTGATTTCTAAAACGACAATTGGACTATTGATTTCATTTCCGGCGCTCCTTATCACACCACTCCGTGCACAATCAAGTATGATTTGAATGTTGAAATTTTATTTTACTGCTGCTTACAGCCCGCCGCAGTGGCAGACACCAGAGCAAATAGGGCCGTTCGCTCGTGCTTTCCGGGGGAGCAAAAAAAAACGGGCGCTATTCTGGGAGCTTGGGTGGTGAACATTTGGCAGCGAAAAAGCCGCCGCATGCCCCATTCAGCCGCACGATGTTCATAATCAACGCCCTTTTTGTGTGCAAAAATGACGCAAAAGCGAGAAAACGGGCCTATGGTAATGGTTATAATGATTTTTAGAAAACGTGGGAATATCTGCTAAACCATCCACTGGCGGGGAGAAAGCATTATTTCTCTTGCCGGGTTTAACAACATCGAGCAGCAGTCGAACATTTGCCCCCCATTTTCTACCAACATAAAAACTTACTAACAGGTTGATAATAGCCTGAAAACATCGCATACCCCCAGGTTGGAACGGGCTCTCCTTCACTTCATGTCTCTTTGCGCCCTGTGCGCACATCCAGAAGGTTCGGTTTAACTACACATTGCTGCAACTGCACATTCCAACTAACACTCGCTCCTTCCTTCATTACGCTTTCTCTATTCAATTCTGCATCTAGCATCCAATGCACACCGATGCGGTCCAATCCAGGGAAAACATATGTTCAAATGCAGGTTCCGAATAACTTGTGCCGAAAGCTCAACTTGCCCATGACGCCCTCGGCCTCCCATTTCCCATTTCTGCCCTCCGCTAGCTATGAGCTCCATGCAACTAGGATCCATTGCTGTGTGTAGTGTGTACGAAATAAATTGGATAATAAATAATTGGTTTCGGTATACACCATAGGGTACCATTTTGCGTAAACGAACGAGCTTCAAACCCTGCAAAACCAAAAGCTAACTCTCTCCACCGACTCTCCACCACTGTCGCTTGGTGCTCCGTGCTCTTCGACTAACTCGCAAAGCGTCCGCCACGGGACGACCAGGGCGTCCCTGAGGAAAGGAAACCCAACGAGCTGCAGTGAAGCCAATGCGTGCACGTGTGTGTGTGTGTGTTTGTGTACGTAGGCAGCGTGTGCAGTGTGTTCATTTATTCGAACTGTTAGTGCTTTCCCGGGAGACTGTTAAAATCGATGTGCCATGGAGCGCACCGACCCAAGAAACGAGGGGAGAAGGAGGCGGTAGCCTCCCCTCCCCCCAGCAGGGCGTTCATGTTCACAGCAAGTGGTTGAAATTTGTGGTCGGAATAAAATCGTATGATCTTTTTTCATGATTAATTATTGAAATTGCTGAAAACGAGCATTGATGAATGGCTTTTTGTATTCCTATTTGAATACTTTCCCCACCTGCATCGTTATGCGGTCGGCATTCGGGGGGAGGCGATTGGGGATCGGGTCGGAACTGGACGTGTTTGACGGAAACTTTCACCCGATGCGGGGGTTGGTGGAAAGTATGGACCGATATAATGCAGGATAATAGCAAATGGGTATGGGTGTGCAAATGGAATTTGAAATTATATTTGGTGTTTCCCGTGTCCATTCCGTTGTGCTCTGTTGTGTTGTGCACGATGCGGTGCAAAACCAGTAATAACGGATTGCAACACGCATAGTTGACTTTCACAAAGCCATCCTGTTTGACTGTTGCTGTTGTTGTTGTTTGCCGCACCGAATTCCCCTCCCCGGTGGAATAACGCGAACCTTTGATGCCAGCCACTGCGCCCGCTCCCCCGGGAGCGTTGGTGGCCACGGTGCGCTACTCCCCGATCGCGTACCTAAAGTGTGATACGAACATTTATTAAATTGCTCACATGCCATTGAATTTGTGGCTGTCTTTTGTTTTTTCTCGCTTTACCCCATTGCCGCCACTCTTCACGCTCAACCCCCCCCAAAAGCCATGAGTCATCAAGTTATGTTCATAACAGGAACATTTACTAGTTAGTTGCCCAACTAGTTCGCCACTCGCACGGTAAAGCGTCCACACTTCTTAAGAGGCAATCTGGACCACCAATCCCACCCAACTTTCCTATTGACTGCTGCAGCTAATTAGTCCATTACGTGTAGCGCCAATATTCGCCGTGCTGGATCTGTCCAGCGAGCAGCAACTCGGCCACTTCCACACATTCGCACACGACGCTCACGCTCTGTTTATTGAGCTGAACGAATAAAATAAACCTGTAGTATTAGATAATTTAATTTCAAGGATAATCCCGAGCTGCTAATGCCGGCAGCTAATGATGCCGCAATCAGTTCATCCGTCCACAAAGCAAAGTACAACCATAAAAGAAGTCGTAATGCCTCTCCACGCCGAAACGATAGCTTCCTTGTAGGAGGATACAGTGTGTGTCAGTGTGTGTGGCTGGCACTGGCGACGACCCCGAGAACGGATCAAGCCTCCATGCCTATGGAGCGTAATCCTGGGAGACCACGGGGCCCTTTCCCTCCCTGCGTTGTCATATCAGCAGGCTTAATTAACTAAAGAATACAAGTGTCGTAAAACGGTAATTTAACGATGCTCACATACGGGCTCTTGCAATTCGTTTAATTGAATACTCTATTCACTGCTTCCCTGCTATCTTAAGCGCCTTTTACGCACTTTATATCGCCCTTACCTGTGACACACACACACTCACACACACACACACATACCCATACTAGCTCCTTACTCTTCCTACATCTAGTTTGATCCTCTCGTTCGCTCACACGTTCTTCGCCATGGATACTCATAATCCCTTTGGCGGGGCAAATATCGCAATGCTTAATTGATCACCGGAATTTGCGGAAGTAGTCAGTCATAAGTCCATTCGGTAACCACCGACGACACCCGTGTTTCGATGATGTGCCGGAATCTTTTGTCGTAAATGAAATGTCTTTCTTGGGATGTGTGTGTAACTAACAGTTCGTGCCAAACTCGCCTGACGCAGCAAAGGTCGCTCGAAGCGGTCCCTCCTGTCCATCCGTCTGTCTGTCTGGGAACTGTCGACATGGCTTAATCTTCGCATGGTAGGTAGCAATTTCATCCCGTCGCAAAGTGCACAACGCCACATCTTCCCGCTTAATGTGGGAGTGTTACAACCGGTGAGCGGTATTGCTCCACCGTGCGATGGGACGGTGCGGTGTCAGCGGCAATGGTGCCGTCAACCGTAAAGGGAAAAACTCAAATCCGTGAGATTTTATGTGCTTACCTTTATTTTTATTCTTCTTCCTTTCCCTTCCCAACTGGTCCCCTCAGGTATGCGCTTCCTGGTGTGGTGTTACGACCGACAAGGATCCGCCCCGGTCTAACACCTGACGCAAAGGCAAAGAGGAAAATTATGTCATGACTTGAAAGGATCGGATCACTGACGATACCTTCCACAACCCCGGATTAGCTAGATTCCAGCACAAGCAACTAAAGGAGTTTCTTCTCTGCCAGACTCACGAGCTATCCTGTCTCGGTGTACTGATGGTAAGCATTTTTTACATTGCGTTCTCAATAATCGTCTACTTTTTTGCGTGATACACGCAAGCAAACATCACTCATGTATAGTAATGGTTTACTTCCATACAATTCACTCGAAAACTGTCCTAGCTGTGACATGGTGTTAAAATGGGATCGATTGGTTGTAAAAATTTGTCCGATCTGATCAACGCTTGGCGGATCTGTTTCGATGAAATATGGATAGCTTAATATGCTGCCCATAATCCAGTGGCGAGTACAGCAAGAAACGTGCAATGCAAGCAGACAAGCTAAAACTGCACGAAAGCACAAAAAACAGGTCACTGACACTGTGTCATCCGTACTTGAATGTAATCAATTCAACCCTTCGTAGCCCATCCAGACCTCGTGTCTCGTGCCTAACCCATCTCTTCCGACACGGCCCAAGCGGTCAAGTGCAGAGAGCAAGTGTTGAGCCACAAATAAAACCATTCAGATTATAAAAGTCGTTTCTTGTCTTCATTTATCCACAGCCACTGATTGATGGGCGCTTCCCGGTGGGCTGATTGATGGTTTCGTCATTTTTCTTTACGGTTCATCGCTACTTCGCTTCTTGACCCGGGGCAGCTTTTCTCGCTGGCCACACAGGGCCCCACACTCCGATGCCCATTACTGTCCGCCGAGTCAAATCGTTGCATCAATGTCATTAGACATGTGCCAAATTACATCGGTGATTTATGTTGGTGTGGCACGAATCCACTACACGCTGTCCGTCGTTCCGTGAAGTGGAGGTTGCCGTGGTACGCTCTCTTGCCTCTGCTATGAAGAAATGGCCGCAAAGCAAAAAGTTCACACATGCGATTCCCCACACATGTGCCAGAAGACAGAGATGGTGGGTGAAAAAGAGTGAGTGAGAGAGAAAGAGAGAGAGAAAAGCATAACAACGTACCGCAACGAACCATCGCAACCGCAAAGCCGAGGTCAACTCCATGATGGGATGCCACGTCTTCGTTAGTTAGCTGCAGAACAATTCCAAATGTGTGAACTTTGCTTGCAGCTTGCAGCTGTACCCCGCACACACACACACACGCGCGCAACACACATTCACACTAGCTTCACATAGCTTATTTGCACATCCGGTTAATGAAAAAACAGTCCAAACCCTCCGGTTCCGGAAAATGGAGACGCCCAGTTGCTGGGGGAGGAAAACTTTCATCTCGGTCGGTCGGAAAGAGCTAGAGAATGAAAAGTCGTTTTATGTTGGCCATTGCAAAGGAAACACACGCTCATCAAACACTGCTATTCGCATTTAAGTACACAAACACACACACACGGGCGGACGTACTTCTCGGCCCAGCTCGAAACAAATGATTAAAAGTGCTCCATGAAAAACTAATCATTGCCATTGCCTCCAACCTCAAATCCCCTGATCCCTGTCACCTCGCGCAAAGTGGGCAACAGGGGAAAATTGGAATGCAAAATGGAATTCACAATAGTTTGTTTGATCCTGGGTTCTGGACTACCCGGGACTACCACCGCGCTCTATGGTATCCTGCAGACAGTTGACGCTAAAACGTTGCAAATCCCGAATCCGATGCAAACAGTCTAACTACTCTTTCCCATGTTCCCGCTTTCCGGGAGTTTGGCGTAAGCGTAGAGATAAAAGTACATATTTTACATCATTGTTTCTACATTAACTCACATCCCACCAGCGCATTCCCAGTTGATTAAGCGACTCTCGACGACATGGCATGAAGCGTAGAGCACACAGCTGCAAAGACAGCCTGTGGACCGTCCTGTGACGCCGCGACACACACACACACACACACACACACACAGTACCAATAAGCGCGCTCACTTGTTATAATGCAATCGACCATAAATTTCTATTTTCCCTTAAGACGCGCAGATTAAGGCTAACTTTCGCGATGGATAAATCTCTCAAGAGAACTTATAAATTTCAATAAATCCCGTTCAAAGTTCATCCCATCAACAATTATCTGCGGGTGAAAAGTTGCTCCTTTCGCCCGACAGTGCGCCCCGCTTAGCGTCGAGCGTTATTCCGAGCACATATTCCGTTTGCAGCTTCGTACGAGCAAGCAAACTGAATGCAGACCATTCGATCGCAGTTTATCATCAGCCCGAGCTCGTTCCATGAGCACGCGAGTCCGTGCGCACCGCGCCGTCAGAGTGTATCCGTCCCATCCGCAAACGCAGGAAAAACAAAAAAAAAAGGCGAACCACCAACCGGGACCAGGACCAGGAGAAACTCAAATAATAGCGTAATAATGTTTCCCTTCGCGAAGATGCGTGATAAGGTCATGCTGACGGTGTTACATTTTGACACCGAAAACGAACACGCCCGGGCAGCGTCCGTGGCTGGCGGTGTGCTGATTATTTTACACTGCTACGCTACTACTGGCAGGCAGGCGCGCCTCCTCGGCGGTGCAATAAATTGAACGCAACGGACAGATCCCGACAAATGGAAGCTCGATCGGATCGTATCGGATCGCTGATAAAAATAGCATTTGCATTGACAAGCGCACTCAATTTGCTCAATTATACACGCTTTTACCATTAACCGTCTGGGAGCCATCCGGGCAAGCGTTTTTCGGAAGGTCCCGACTCCGACCCGACAGTGAACATGGAAGGAGCTTTTGCGATCAATCCCCATCCCTCCCCTTCTTTCTTGTCGATACTATCAGCAATATAAAAGGAAACCACCAAATGCAGGTCACATCTGTGCGAGCAGTTTGTGGATAGGAATGCTCATAATTTATTGCATCCCAAAGAGCAAACCACACCGAACCGAACGCAGTGCATTGTACTGCATTCACAGAAACAAGTGGCGCTCGACTCGTGTTTGCCCCAACCTCCCCCGGGCCAATGCCAACAGTCAAACAACGCGCCAACGAGCCGGTCCTGTTATGCATACCGGCACTGAGCACCGAGCAATTCCAGCTCCCAATTTCATGCTCCTCCAGAATCCTTTGATTGGCCGTTGAATGTCCTCCCGATCACGCTAGCAATGCGTGTGTGTGTGTGTGTGTGTGTGTGTGTGTGTGTGTGTGTGTTCGATAGTGATAAAATGCAATTAAAATATTAATTGCGTAAACATAGCAATCCCGGCACAGTGCGCCTCAAAACGCTCTTACATTCCACCGGCGTTGAGGGGCGGCCAGAGGACGTATAGCGCGCGGGAAGCGAATGTTTAGTGAACCAATTGGATGGTTTTGTGCACTTCAACGATGGTCACTAGGTCGGCAATTGAAATGATGTCTCATCAAAGAGCGATACTTGCAGTCCACATGCACAGCGCCAAATCCGTGAGTGGTCAATTTGGGTTGGACTGCTGCCTCATGTTACCATCTTCGCGCCTCGGGACTGTACTCGCTGCGCCACTGTAATGAAGATAGAGAAACTAATTAGGGCAGTAATTAGGACGATCAACAGGACGCGGGGATTTGCTTGCGTTTAGTTTTTCAAACCTCAACATTCCATCTGCGTGTTCACCAATGTTTGCACAATTCCACGACAAACGCGACGCAGCAATCGAGAGATTTGCATACGCAAGCAAATCGATACAAATTGATATGTCCCACACCGTACCTCGTCCCGCTCGTGTTTGCCTCGTGGTAGATCAAGGCACACCAAGGCGAACGGGAATGAAGCATCCAGGCAGCTCAGCCCGAAACTCGTTTCGTATCGAAATAAACTCATGAAACGAGACGTTGCGGAATCAATCCAGCAATATTCCGGCAGCCGCCACAACCAGCGCCACAAGCGCGCACACCCACACTCGGGGGCAGCTAAGCTGTAGTGCGACGCGCAGGGACGACGGTGTAACGGTGCGACCAGGAACTGCGGCACCCGAAAAGACACAGCAAACCGAAAGAAAAATAATCCAATTTCCGGGCTTAGGTTCAATATCCGCCGTTAACATATCTCTATTGACAGTTCCCTTCCATTTGCGTTTCCTGCTGCGCTCCCATCCCGAAGCTGCCAGTTTTCTTAACTTCCTCCCAATTGGGGTCCGGCGTTCGGTGTGTTTGATCACAGCAGCACCCGGTAGAATGTAGCTAGAGCTTTCGCTCTTCACCCGCACTCGCAACAACTACCATGTTTTCGTTTCACTTCCCTTTTTTTCTGTGTTTGCATTTCTGGGAATGTTTTTTTTTTTTGCGTTTTGGAGTTGGCTGGTGGCACCACGAAACCGTGCTAAGCATTTGACAGTCGCACGGAGTCCGGCTTCGCGAAGGGAAAGCACACAGTCTCAGTGTCAGACGATGGCGAACACCGACCAGACCGTCAAGGGAGTCAAGGCAAGCAATTCTTCCCGAGCATCATCTTGTTGTTTGCTAGTGTGTGTGTATGGGTTTTTTTTTTTTTTTTGGAAGCAAAACTAACTTGCTGTTTAACGCTTCTTGGGGGGAACATTACAGTCCGCCGTTCAGCCATCGCTTGCAAAGTAGTCAAGCCAGGGAAAAAATCAAGTTATTAGCGAAACGCAAAACTTGTACAATACGCCTTAAATACGCCAGGGCAGTGGCCAGCGATGGCACAGCAAAGTGCGAAAGCAGAAAACCGAGGTTTGCGGGCACGTACCGTCCGTCGTCGTCCCCCTCTCTCTTATTGACAGGGGATATTTTTAAAACCGAAACTTTGATCCCCTTTGCACAGCGCGCGACCGAAAGCCGGAAAACTTTGCGCCCGAGTGCAATTTGCGCAAAATGGATCCACTGCGATGAGAGACTTCCCACTTGTGCTCTTTAAAATTCAAATCTCATCGCTTCAGTTTCAGCTGCCGATGCCGGCGGTTCCGAACACTGCCAGCAGGTTAAACTGAGAGGGAAAATTATAAGCAGTTCAGCAGTGCTCGTCCACAACGCGACGCGCACCAACACGCTACACACGCACTGCGTCTTTTCCTTGTCTCCCTGGAAGTTCTGGACTTTGTTGCTTGGCCGCAGATCAGGGTGCGGAGCGGGTTTTTTTTTTGTTGTTTTGTTAAAGATGCTTTTACGATCTGCTTTGCCTTCGTGTGTTTTTTTCTCCTGCGTACGCAAAAGCTTCCCCCTCCCAACTGCTGCCACGACAGTTTCCTTTCATCATTTCCATTGATAGCACGGCGACAATTTCTCCCGAGGAAAAAGCCAAGCCATTGGCGGAATTTCAAATCGCAAACATTACCTTCAGACCGGAACGGGCGGCTCTCTGCAACACTCTCGACTGCAGGAAATCCCTCAGAAGTTGACGATGATGGCGACGCCGACGACGGAGAGCAAGCCGTCACAGTGAAGCGCCCGCGAGAAAGAGACTTGATACAGGTAGGAGCGGGGAAAGGGGGGGGGAGGAAAACGTTGGGGAAGAAAAAAAAGCGCCAAACCCCCATCGGCGACAGCGGCACTGACGGAGTGTTCATTTGATAAAGGACAGAACGCTGTAGCGAACTGCCGAGGGGCGATGGCAGCGCAGCGCTGCAGCCAATGTGTGGCGAAATCGAGAAGCGAAACAGTAGGGAAACGATAAGGATAAAAAGGGCTGCTTTACATAATTCTCAGTGTCCCTTTCCGCAGCCCATCCAGCAGCACAGTGTCTTGCGGAGAGCAGTTTGGTTTGGCAAAGTAAACGACCCAAACACCCCATCCCCGTCGGGCCGTCGCAAACTCGCAACCCGTTTTAGCCCGGGCCGGGCTACGTTACACAGAGACGGTTAGGGGCCGTGGTTTGTGCCAGGTTTAGCTGCTCACATCATCGTGTGAGCGTGTCGTTGGCCATTTGATCCATTTTTGGTTTATCAATTTCCAGACTGTGTATAAACTTCCCATAACGCGGCACACGAGCCCGCTCCAAATTAACATAATTCACATTCGAAAGACCGGCTTTAAAACGGCGCAACGTCACAAAGATTTGCCGGGAAGAGTTTGCAAATGTCCCCAAAAGCAGTGACACGCACGCACATCCGAAAGGTATGCACGCCTCCTAAGACGGCCCATTTGAATTGGTATTAGAGCGCTGCCCGACCCCAGCCCGGTCGCAATAAACGGGGAAGCAAAACCGGGGCTTTCGATGCCTGTGCGGATGAGACCCATTTTCGACCAAAAAAAAAAAAAAAAAAGAGGAGAGGATCGCTCATCTGTTGTTCATCCACACTTACCGCCCCTTTTGCGGTAATAATCGTATCAAACAGCAGACAGCCATCGACGCCCGGGTTTAGGGAGACAGTCGTTTCTCGTAAGAACAATCGGCCGCTATGCCCTCGCACGTTGAACCTTTTTTACATCGCCGGCTAAGTGTGTGTGTGGGTGACAGAGGGTGGTGCGGATCTTTGAGAAAAGCCACAATATGAATGCAGGCCAGGCACTCGCGGGCTCGGATGGCTGCGGTCTGGGTCATTTGAAACGCACGGAGAGAGAGAAAACATTTCGCATTAGGAACAGGGTGTGGGTGTGTGGGACGCCCGGCATCGTTTTGCAACGGGGGAGTTGGAGGGGGGGGGGGGATGCGAAGCCGAGCGAACGAGGTGTGCGGTTGCCCCGAGCATAAAAGTGATGATAATTTTCCCGGAGCTTTTTAATGTATTCCGCTACTAAATGGAAAAACGATAGCAGATGCCGCCTATCATATTCGGTTGCCATCGTGAAAGCGTGTGCGCAAGCAACACGTTTTGCATGTGAAGGTAGCGGTTGCTGGGAAGGTAGCGGTGGGAGGAGAGGCACCCCCCACCCTACACCATCGATACGGTTCGAATATTCGGTTTCGCGGCCGCATTTCCCCAGCGTTTTTATCGAAACCACCGAACAAAGGGCAACATCAACCGGGGGGCGGCGACCGAGCGAACGAATGGCTATGGCAGCCGAGCGAAATACGATAAGATTTTGCGCGCGCGCTATTGTTTGTTGGTGTGTGTGTGTGTGTGTGTGTTTGAAAAATTGATGTTTCTAAATCCACACAACAGGGTGGGGAACAGGGTGGGCGAAATGTGATGCGAATGGTTCGAATTATAATATTCCATCGAAAACGATAAGATAACAATGGAAATCCTCTGAAACAACAACTCACAAATGGGCCAATCTCTTGAGCCCTCTGTACACAGCACACACACACACAGGCGCGCGCGCGCGCCCGCTCGTGCAAAAGAAGAAGAAACACTTTGTCGGTGTCTCTGGTTCCCGGGGTTCACGCTTCTCGCTTTCTCATGCCCCAGCAATTGCCTGATGGAATCCGATGCCTCCTCCAGCAGTGTGTTTCTCTTTACCACCGTGACGGGACGGGAAACGGAAATAGGCCCATTGCAAACCGTGGTGGGAGGGGAACCTTTTTTCTCCCCATTTCTCGACAATATGTCTCCATGAGATCCACACCAGATGTTCCATTATTTCCGATCGTGATAACAATTAACATTGGGCGGCAGCGGCAATTTTTGTCGTTCCTCCTTTTCCATCGCTCCCATTTCTTCTATCCCACCGCTGGACCCAATGGAAAGAAAGCCCTTCGGGAGCATAAGCACCTTCGCTTCGATGAAATCGTTATCGTAATTGTTCATCGGCTGCCAGTTGCTTTTAGTAGTGGACAGACAATTTAATCACTATCGGGCGACGCGCGCCTGCTCGCGCCCCATTGAAACGCCCTGTGCCGGACGCGGCCATTTGGACACGGTTACGGCAGCCCCTCCTCCATCCCCTGATGGCTGGCCGAAATCGTTCGTCATCATTATGTGTTATGATCGATAGTGTGCTGCATGCGGAGATGCTTATCTTACGAATCCGGCCGCCATTGTGTGACGGAGCGAGGTTCGGCCCCACCCAGCATTAAGAATCGATTGCCGATTCTGATGGGTCATTTTCCTTCCTGTCTAGGATTAAGCGGGATGATAAGCAGAAGCGGAAGCGACGCGCTAGTGCGCTGGTTGCTACGCATTGTACAGAATCACTCTACAGAAAAACGCGTTTCCACGCTAGAACCTCACTAGAGATAAGCGGGCATCCTTTCCGGGGGGGGCGGTCTACCGACCCTACAGTACTCGTAATTGTTAAACAAAGTAAAGGAAAGGCCGATGCTTGCCCCTCACCATTTTCGCCCCCATGTCGCGAATTGCGGTCGATTGCGAATCGGTTCAGATTTTATTGACCAGGCCGGACGGAGCAACACGTTTCAAATAAAATAACCAAGCACGAAATCGGCATCGAATATTGCTTGATTGACATATGCCGTATGAATGGTTGACCGTACACATTATACTCTTTTTCCGGCTCACTGAGGCATGTCATCGTTCGTTGCATCAATCCGGATATCGGCGCTACCGATCGACGCGTCCCAGCCCTCCTCCTCGATGTGTATTGGGGTTATGGAAAATAACAATAACCCTCGTGCTAGTAGGCGTCGCTCGATTTTCCCTCCGCGTAGTGAGCTGGAAAGCCTTCATCTGTTCGTGTGTGTGTATGAGAGAGAAAGAGAGAGAGAGAGAGAGAGAGAGAAAGAGAAAGAGAGAGAGAGAGAGAGAGAGAGAATATGTGTGTGTGTGTGTGTGTTGCAGTAATATTTGTTCGACTTTGTTTATCTGCGCGGCACGGCAGGCCACCATACCATGAACATATCCATATTCGCACAGCATTCACTCGGGGCGAAATTGTTTGTTTTTCTAGTCAACAACAACAACAACATCAACAAATTTGGACCAACCGAAACCAGCAGCCAACCTGCTGCCTGCTTCGTTACACTGCTTTGCCGTTCCCCACCCACCCATAAGGCTGGCGGTCGAGCGGCTGTGGGAAGAAAGATACGACGACGCCCACCGGTAAGCCTTGGTAAAGTTTAAACTGACAGACAGAACCAACTTTTCGGTTTTTTGTTGCTCCACTGTACCTACGCATACTACCACCAGCACCACCTACTCACTTGAAATCTTTTCCGCGGAGGTCTTAAACATCGCAAGCCATGGGGGAATTGAAAGTTCTTCCAAGGGACGTTTTGCCCAACATGCTCTATTGTTTGATGAAATTTGGATCACACTGGTACGGGGCGGGGGCGCTTAATTGTGCTGCCTCTTGGAGTACGCTTTACTTTCTTCGCTTCGCTTTTTTAATAAAGTGCTTCAAATGAATGGATCTTCATCACATCTGCTCTGATCTGGTGTACCACACCGTGCCCGGAACAACTTGAAGCTCTCCTGCACCAATCTTAGTTGTCGGTGTGATAAGGTATGTGTGTGTGTGTG
>KI919841.1:0-29072 GCA_000473525.2 Anopheles melas | reverse complement strand
TACACAATTGATCATTTAACTAAAGTTTTTAAGGAAAAAATGCTTGGTGGCACTCTTGCCCCGTATGGCACACTTGCCTCAAATTCCGCTACCATGTAACACGAACACGCCCATGTCAATAAAACTGTAAAATGTTAACGGTTAAAACTGCTGCGTTGCGTATGCTTCAAAATCAAATTTCAATAGTAAGCACTAACACACACACACACACACCGAGCAGTCCTTTTGACAGCAAGCCAAAGCGGTTTACAAACAACAAAGGAACGGCATGGAAAAAAGAAAACACTAAAAACCTGCACAACATTGCAATCTCGCCTTACGCGAACAGAAGGGCGACCCGTGGCCCGTGCATGGTCGTGCAAAAATGTCAATAGCGTTGTCGCTGTTTACTTATTGTTTTCTGTACTCACGCGACACGTTTGTTCAAATAACGACTAAAAAAACGCCAATATTCCAGAGTGCCATGCGGAATACTGCAACAAATTCACAACAAGCCCCGGAAAAAGCCATGGATCCACACTTTTAGTAGACACCTTCCCCCATCCCACCCCCACCCCTGCAAACCCTTCGACCGTATCTATATCCGTACCTGACCCGGTGCAATCAGTTTCCGGTTAAATAGTTAATAGGAGACGTCCTTTTTAATGTCCTTCTTTTTTGTCAAACATTCCTGGCTTCTGCCGCATCCTCTCTATTTATTCCCCCTTTCTCTCTCTCTCTCTTTCTCTCTCTCTGTCTTTCTCTCTCTCTCTCCCTCTTTTTCTCTCTCTTTCTCTCTCTCTCTCTTGCTATCTATTCCCTATTGTTATACAAAGAGAATGGTGGCAAACAAAACGGGCAAACGGCATAATGGCAGTAGGGTAGAATGACAGCAGAGCGAGATAAAAATGACCCTACAGCAGCAGTAGGTTAGCAGGGTGCTGCTGCGAGTCCCGGGTTTTGGGGGGTCGTTTTCGGGCAGGGGACAAGCAGAAATGAATGGGATCCAATGTCAGCTAAATAGTTTCCGGTTGCATCAAGAAATATTTGCTCCGTTGTATCGCTTTATCCCTGTGCGGTCGTGTCCGGGCACTTGACGCTTCTCTTTCCTCACCGAATCCCAGCGCTACACAATTACGTACGGTGTTGGTGTGCGCTATGTGTGTGTGTGTGTGTGTTTTCTTGGTGATATTCTACTCTGTGCTATCCTCCCACTGGTTTTATGTATTAATTCTCTCTTATTATTCGCCTACGATTGCTCTGCCGCACCATAGCAAAACCCCAATCTTTGACACATTTCTCCAATCCTCCGGGATGGGAGACGAAGGGAAAGTAATCGGCTTGCCGGTCACATTCCAGGAGATATTATTATTGTCCTGGAATGGATCGTTAAATGCAGCCAGTCCTGCCAACCAGGCTCGTGTGAATCGGAAAACTGGAGAAAGGCATGTAACAGTGTACCGAGTGCATTAGCCGACGGACCGAGCGGAGCTGCTGTGTGTCTTGCCGACTGGCAGGAAAATGAATGTATGTATGTAGCAACAGAAGGAGAAAACCGCGGTATTTCATTATCAGCCAGTGCATTTTCAATGTGAGGGTGGTGTAGTTCGCTCGTGGAAAATGGCAGAAATATCGTCACCCAGCTGTTAATGATGTGTCTTTTTTTTTGGCTTCTGCTTATTCTGTTTACGTGATGCTGGATGATACAATTATCGTCACTATAGAACCTTGTCGACCTTGTCAGTTTATAATGTTCCAGGAGTATAGCAAAAAATGCGTCAGCTGCAGTTTCACGAGGATGTTGTTGGAGCTGCTGTGATTGTTTATTTAGATTTAACAGCAAACATGATTTAGTCATCAGGACTACCAATAAGTCAGTAGTGTCTTCCTTGCAAATGTTGTCTAACACGTTCACTCAAGCAGATAAATATCTTATTTTGAAATATCTTCTTCAGCCTGTTGTTACGTGTGTAATAATCGATATTGAGTAGCTTGATAGACTTTTTTTGAACTGGCTTGTATTTGATGTGTATTGCACAGTTTAACAATTAGTCTGTTTCTCTTTTGCTACTAACCATTTTCGATGGCGCCCTGCACTCGATCAGCTGATCTTTCTTGACCTCGATTGAATCTCGAATATCGTTTTGTCTTTATCTTACTGATGACGTCATCTGATGTTTTTAGTTCCAACTATTCGAGCTATCGTATACAGCTAGATGATTTTCTAAATAAAAACCTGTCAAAATGCATGAGGTCGTTATCGTGCCAACTGTTCTTTACCATTTTGCTGCTATAGATAGCTAATTTGTTGTTGCAATCGCCACAATGGTTAATTTATGTAAATCCCAATCCCTTTTCCAAACGTTAACAATAAATGGGAATGATACAAGAAGCGATGATAAAAACAGATCTTTTTGAAGATTGACTCATTTCTGGTTGACACTAAAAGGTGATCTGGTGAGCTAATGGCGATTCTGCAGTATGTCTCTTTCTTTTTTTCCCACTGCTGCCTGTACTTCAGAGCATGACTGAGAGGAAGCACGAGGCGAAGAGATGCAGCGCTCAACGTGTTAACTAGCGAACGAATGAGAAAGCCAGCTATATTCGTCATCATCATCGTCCAGTGAACTATACAATCGCTAAATCTGCCTCCACACGATATGCGCGATAAAGTCAAGGTGCCAAATTTCACATGAAATTGACACCTCGTACGAGTTCTTGGCCACGTGGCTTAATAGATATGGGTGGTCAAATCCAAAGCGTTAGTCAGATCAGAGCGTTGTGACCGGCCATGCCTTTTCGTTTTGGTATTTAGAATCATGTATGTGTAAGATCGTAAAAAAGCAAAAAAGTATGTATGTTCTGCTAGCTGGGGAAGAATGGTGACCCGGAAATGATACCTTTCTCACTTTCACGCCTATATTTCTCTTAGATATTATATTTCTCTCAGATAGCCGGATATTTAAAAAAAACTGATGCATGTGATGCTCGCTTTACAGATCCGGATCATTGAAATCTGTAAATGAATCTTCTAGAGAATCGTTATTTGAGTTTATTTAGACCGTTGCTGGAAGTCGAAAGATCAGGATATAATATTACTGAATGCAATACATCATAAAGCCACTTTGAAGCACAGTGACTGAGAGTCACATCTTTCCGTTCGACCCAGAGTTTCTGATATATTTATCTGAGAGGTTTTTTTTAACGCACCACACATAAACCTAACTTGACGTTGGATGTAAATGTGAGCTTAGCCTCCATTTCAAATGTTGAGCTTAACAGTCCTGTGGGAAAAGGAATCATCCCAACAAAACCCACAATTTCTTTTCCCCATTTTCTCTGCCTCGGTATTCAGTGGCCAGTGGCTGTGTTTAATGAGTGTCCAGAGTTCTTTACAAAACGATCAAAACGCCACTAGCCTTGAAGTTCTTGAAGTGCCATCAAACTCCATCAAATGAATTTGACTTGACGCAAACCGGGCAGACAGAGATAACACGCTGCGCTTAGCAAACTGGGGAGGATAGCTATTCGTGTGCAATATTTGCCTTTCATTAAGCTCACACCGAGATCATCCAACGACACAACCAACCGACCCGTGCACAAGATGTAATGGGTCGAAGATGAGGAGCAGAAGCACCAGCAGCTGCATGTTCATTTTTCAAGTGCAGACAATCCACTCGTGATGATAATCCGTTGGTCTCGAGGGGAGAAAGCTGAGGTGCACTTCCCCGGGCAGGGCGAGGCTTTGTGGCTTTCTGCTTCCACCTCACCGGGAGATTCCGGTGGGTTTTGTGGTTCGGCTGGAGCCGTTTTGCGGTTTGCTGAATGTCAACAGTCCGATGCGGCATTTATTTCGTCGCTTGAAAGGGAAGGGCACGAGCACGGAAAGGCCACACTCACCGAACCTGTCGCCCCTCGCCACGTTACGTTTCGTTTTCTAGCGTCATTGTGTGACTATAATTTCTGAGCCAGCCACCGGTACAATCGATCGATCGATGCACTGATACTGCACTTGCTCCCTTAAATGGTGCGTGGTTATCTCGTTTCACCAGTGAGTGAGCAGTGAAAACAAACAGAAGCGTACCGAAACTTTGTTCAATCACTCGACCGGTTATGGGGGAGCATCTCAAGCTTAGGGCGAACATTACAACGGGGTTTGCGGAAACACACAAAATTTTTTTTATCCTTTTTGGGCACGGGCAAACAAAAGCATCAATTTAAACATAATGCAATGGAATTTGAACAGAAGGCAATGAACGTTTTTGGAGGGACAAGTGTGTAGCAGAACAAGGTAAAAAGGGCACAAAAGAATAACGTAGTTTGGAAGGAGATGGGAATATGAACGAACGAATCAGAAGGAATCAGAAGGAACAGCTTCGCTCGTATTGCTGAACGAGCTATTAAAATGTTGATGAATAGAAAATTTTATTTTCTGTATCGAATAGCTTCTATTTTAATATGGGTCATGAAATAAAATGGATTCTTAAAGGTGTATTGGTGAAGGTATTTGCCAAATGTAAACCACCAGGCGTCTCCACCTACTTAAAAATTCTGCCGATTTTCTGATCTAAGTTTTGTACAAGTTTATCTTTTTTTTGTCGCTAATCAACAGCTAAGGAAAGGGAAAGAATTTTTAGTTATTTTTATTAGCAGATTAAAAAGGAAAAGAATCAAACTCAAATCAAGTGGTAAACAATTGGGACATAAGACGAAAGATAATCTAACAGGAAAAGTGAAACAGAAGAACATGCCATAACATAAATGAATTGGTACGCGGCCACGACAGTAACTCTATGCAACATAAAGATGCCCGATTGATCACTTTGGCAAAAAACCTTGTTAATGCAAAAAAGAGCTTTTTCGATGGTCACTTGAAATATACCCAAATAGCCAAAAGTGCTTAACACTTTGACCGCCGGCCTGACGTCACAGTTTTTGAGTGAGCACGTAGCGCATGGCAAGAGAGCGATGAGAGCGATAATTTCTCGTGCTATTGTTATCACTCTTCTGTTTCATTGCGATAAGTGGCGTAGCACATGTCGTTCTCGTTCTCTCTTTCCTACCTCAAAAAAACGCAAAACCGTCATGCGAATTTATATGACACGGCGCTTAAAGCGTTAAGCAGCCAAGCTTTGGCAAGCTAAAGATCACTGCTTTAATTCGCCTTTTGCAGTAGATAAACAGCATCAAAGTTCCAGGTCCTTCTTAATATCGCCTAAGCATCTTCCTTATGCCTTGGTGCCGGGGATTATTTTTCTTTGTGTTTTATTTCAAAGAAAGGCATCATCATTGAAATAAATTACACCTTTTTTGTTTGATTTTTTGTGCATGTCTATTTGTGAACTGTGATTGTTCATAACGTTCATAGAATTTTAAATATTTTAAGGTTAAATCAAAATCACTTAGTATTGCTACTTCAAATAACTAATCTAACTGGAACACAAACCACGAGACGGCGTCTGTTTTTCACACTTTCACACACAAGAGTCATCTTGTACCGATGTCATGCTTTAAAAAGCTATAAAGTTCCACCAAGTTCGGTACACTTTCTTAACAAGCCTTAAAGTTCCATCGTCAACTCTGCAAATAGTACTAATCAGCCGCAAAGTTCCAAAAAGTACCGTGTGCTTGTTAAAAAGCTTTATTCCATCAAGTGCCGTTTCATGTTTTAATCACCCATAAAGTATGACATCGGAACAATTTTTCATTAAACAGGCCCAAATCAGCTATAGAGTTTGAGCTGGATATTTAGGATAACTTAATAAATAATTTTTTTCTTATTAAAGCCAGCACACTTAATTAAGACATAATATATCATCACAGCACGACAGCTGTTTGTTTTAATTTTTGTCAAATTTATGCCCTCTGATGAATTATTTAACATTTTTTTTATTCAGGAGTAACGGTCCAAAAAGGCCGTTTTGCTTAAATATTTAACATTTTTGGAACAAATGATTTTTTTTAAACTTTTAATGTTACAAAACTCAGAAACAACGAAAACAAATTTGTCCATTTTACCAATTTGATTCAAATCAAAAGCCTTTTTTAGTAACGAATCGTTATTACTCGTGTATAGCGATCCCCTTAATACGATTTTGACCGTTTTGGACCTAACAAGTGGACGTTATACGACGCTAAAATACAGTAATTAAAGAACGATAGGACAATAGCATGTTTTTCAGTCCACCAAAAATGGTTAACATTGATTAAAGTTTCAGTTTAGTAGTTTTTCTATTTCTAAATGCATTTACGTAAATATTCAAACTTTTCAGAAATTTAATTGAAGTCCATAGGAATAGGAAGATATGCCATTCGATAAGGTTTTAAAAATGATTCCACAAACATTAAAACAAAGTGTAAAATTGTTACTTCTCATAACCAAGAGCCAAATACACAGGATAATGTGGTAGGCAATATAAAACCGGTACTACCATCACAACTTTGTTCCGGTTCATGTGTTGTACTACAAAGTAATTTGCTATACTATTTTAAATATCAACTTATCTAATATCTTATCTTATTTAATAAACATATCAAATATCAAATTTATTTTATTCTAATTAAGCTATTCTTCAATCATAATTGCAGTCAAATTACTAACTCATATATTCACTAAATTATACATTTTTGCCGCTAATTTCCCTTCGCTTTTCCACAATTCAAGTAGGAAAATTACATTGTCTCTAATGAGGCAAAATGATTGCTACCAAGCTTTCTACAACAAAGGAAGAAAGCAAAAAAAAAACAGGTGATGTACGCTAATTCAGCAAATCATAGAAAATTACAATCGGTACGGTGTGCAAGTGATTGTGATTTCCTACGGCCCCACGTCCACCCCAGTTCAGACGACAGTCAACTACAGGGGTCGTTATGTTTCAATTGCTCATCGGCAGAAAAAAGCGCAAGCAACGAAGACCACTCTAGAATGGCAACAGTGAGAGTATATTATTTCCCAGGTAATAGAAATGGCAGCAGGCGAAAAAAGTCGAGATGAAAATGGCTTACGTTTTTTTCGAGTACTTTGCTCCTTCTACTTTTCTTCTTCTTTCTTTGCCTCGAGGCTTGCAGAGCCTGGACGGTGTAGCTTTCGCTGTAGCGAGGAATTGGTTACCGTTCGGCCGCAAACCGGTACGAAACCGACCTTGCAGGTGTGCAAATAGCGATGCATCGGACGCCACCGGAATGTTGTGGATTGGTTACGGTTCCTAGAATACGTTCTTCTGTATTCGTATTTTTCTCTTTGCGGTGCTCCAGTGGGACTACTCGGGTGGAGAAATTTCCAGGAAAAAGATGCTGCAGGGTGGAAGAGAATGTGAGATGTATAGAGAAATAATATGGTCTTTGAGCATTCATTTTAGGATGAAGGTGACGATTGTAAGGGACTAAAGAGGATTTCTACAAGCATTCAAATGTGACTAACAGAACATTACTCAACAAACTACATAGAGTTAGATACGTTGAAAAGCTTCAATACAAAGCCATTAGCAAGCTGCAGCCAGTTTCAATCGTTTATTTTATCTTCTTTACTGTGGTACAGTGTGCGAAATGGAAAAGCGCGAATAAAACATGACTGATAAGGATAGAGGATAAAATCCTACCAATTTGCGATTTACCCGTGCTAAGAGCTTAAGCAGCTTATGTTGCTGATCCTCACACATTTTATCCTTTATGTATGTACAGGTCGCAAGTGAAGGAATGAACAGTGTTTGAATGAAAAATAGCAAAAATATACAGTTGTTTGGCTAATCAAAACACAAAATAGCTTTCTGTCGTAACATGAATCATACTTAACCAGCACCTTCCACCTTTAAAATCTCTAAACAATTGCTCCCATATTTCCTGCTTTTTTAAATAACCATTACAGCCACTTTTCCTTCGCCTGCATTATTCATCCCCATTATTGTGTATTTCAAACGTAGGATTCTGTTTCCCAACACACGTACACGCCCATGTATGTGGGCATTGTTCTCACCATCATAATGTGTGTGATGGCACACGATGACAAGGATCGTACGGACAACAGTGTGATAAGCAGGCGGGAAGTAAAAGCAAGGGAGAGTAAAGGTGCGACCTTTTTATAAATTCCAATTGTGTGCCATTTGCATTTGCACTTGTCAACCATTGCTGTACATGCCAGGTGTCAGACTGTCACATTGTACACGCCCTCCCTTACCCCACATCCAGCACCTCTGTCCCAGACAATCACACCGAGTTGGCAGAGACCCAACACGGCACAGCAGAGAAGACAAAAAACAGGAAATATAAATCGAGAAGCATGAGCGGGGGAAAAAAACCTTTCCATTTAATGCAAAGCTCGGGAAAGGGATCGATACACCGCACAAGTAGCATAGGCGGGAGTTGGAGGCATTAAACAGTGGGCAGGAGTGTAATGTGCATCTCGCTTATCGTGTTTCGATGCACTTCGATGCATCCTAATCTGATTCGCACGAGATAGTGTGCGTTACATTTAACTTTATGCTGCTGGCTCACAAACGCAGTGCACGGCGCGGACGGACGGTGTCGGTCGGTCAGCTTTAATAGAACGATCGTTTGAAACAGTGAAACCAACCAGCCCAACCCATCGCTATGTGCGCTAGGGCAATTTCAATATATAGCTGTATGCGAGGGTATCAACACTATCGTCCGATAGCGCTGCGGACCGGCAACCGGAGTGTTGGCAAACAAGCCTGACTGCGTCCGTCTATAATATCGCGAGCGCTTCGCTAACGAGATTATAATAATTACACAAATTCCACGCCAGCGTAAGCAGAAGTTCAATGGCTGTACGTATCAAATCGAACACGACCACGATGGCGAAGAGTGGCCACACAAAGGAAACACTTTCTAACGAGCGCTGAAGAAACAGAAGAAAAAAAAATCCAACCACCCTTGGAGTGCTTGAGCTTGTTTGCAAAGAAAAACGCGAAATGTTCCGCCACGATGGCCACGATGGCCGGTATCGAAAAATGCAAGACACTTTAGCAAACGATCACCGATCGCTATCGCCACCCGGAAGTAGAGGTACAGGTGAGCGATGAAGTTTGATTATCCGTCCTTTCTACCTACAGCTGGCTGCTTATTCAAGCGTGTAAAACCAAAATCTATTACCTCGTCTATTCTTCAGCGTCTCTAGAGCCGGTCTCTTCTTGTTTTGCAGAAAAAGTTACACAGTCTCTGTTGTGGCATTGCGTTCTTCGCTATCCACGCAAAACTTACACCCTCAATACGTTTAACGCGCGCCAACCGGTGGCAGTGTTGCGAAATTCTTTCCGCTTCATTCGACTGGCTTCAGCCCACGGACGGTGGAAGTTTTTTTGGCTAGCAAAAGAAAGTTGTTTCGCTTTTGCTGTAAGTTCGCCCTTTCTTGGGCAACTAAAATTACGCGCTTTTGATACGCGAAAGGTGCGGAAAAGTGTTGCGCAAACTAATTAACTGTTTCTTTTCTCACTCTTCACTCCTTTTTTCCGGTGAGATTTTGTGGTGGTTTGCCTTTTTTTTTTAAAATAAATCTGAACTCAATTATAAAATGAGAAACCCAAACTCTCTCGCCGCACGAAACGCATTGTGGTCGGTCGCAGTCAATGCAGGTTTTAAATGAAATTGCATTTTTAAAAACCACACGGGACACGGGTCGACCAGTTTCGTGTCCAAACAAAACCGCCACTTTTGTGAACTGAAAAAGAAAAAAAAAACCTCCGTGGCATAAGTATGGTGGTTTCTGGTCCGCACGGCCTCGGTGCATGTGTTTCTTTAATGTGTCTCGGATGTTTCGACTTTGTGCTACAGTGTGACAACAGCGACAACTCACTTGGCGGCGTTCGGTGGTTACTGTGTGTGTGGGAGATCCAAACCTGTCCACAGCAAACCGCATCCTTGAGCATCTACTCCCAAGCGTGCGAGGGCGTCTCTTCGTACGCTCGTCATACGCCCTGGACACGATTGCATCAACCGCAGCAAAGGGGGGCTGGGCCTGGGGCCGTGTGCACTGAGTGTTATTTATGATCCACGCTCACACCCGTCTACAGCCTGACTGCAGCAGCAGAACTGCTGATCGTAAAGTGTTGCGTTTGCACATATCCTTTCAAAGCCCCCCGAAGTAACGGACCAGGTCGCAATACCCACCACCGTACGTGATAATAAATTTCGCCATCGCAAAGTTATGAGCTTCACGGTGAAATGACTTTGCACGGGACTCCGGGAGCCGTTCCAGCATAACGATCTCCGGCATGCTGGGCTGGGCTGGGCGATGCATCACACAATTATCGCGATGCTGGGCTGCGCTACACCCCCTTCGGCTGGTGTGCTGACTTTTGGTGCAATGCATCGAAATTAAGCTATTCCTAAACTCATTAGCATAATCATAATCATCATCGATCGTGGAGGGCACGTGCGACGCCGTGGGTGACAGTTTTTTTAATCGATTTGCGCTCATATTGGAATCGGATGCTTCCATCTAGGTTTTGTGTGGGTTGATGTGAATGTTTATAGTTTTAAAATAAGTTTATTTGCTGGAGTGTTGTATTGTGGTGTTTTCAGGTGTTTTCATTTTCAGATACTAAGGGTGATGACACAATCAGATCAATTATCAAATTTAGAAATTGTTTACGTAATGAAATTTATTTTTAAATCAACTTAGAGACTTTAGTTCAAATAGATGAAGGAAACATTTCATTTTAAAGCTCTTGTACATAGACATTTTAACGCCAAAGTTTTATGTAGGGGAAGACTCACTAGATATCAGTAGTTTAAAGATGAACGAAAGTGTTGAATGGATTACGAAACCAACACATAATAGAGTATTCAGCAAACTACCGGGCTCTAATGCTAGGAATGTGCAATGTGCATGAGCATAAGACATCAGTACGATACGGATAAAACCATACTGACAAATGGAGTACCAAGAAAATTTGCTCTGAATATTCTTAAGTCGTTTACTTCAAAGGTCAGCATGTGCAAGCAGCTGCAAGGCTACTCTTGTGCTACTTTGCAATAGCACAACATGAATCAAGCGACCATAAATGATGTACAAATATGCTATCGGTGTAATTTAAAGTCTATATAGGTGAACACTATAATTTGATTCTTTAAATGGATCTTTAAAATGATGATAATTGATTTCAATTCATTATTAGGAGTAAAATGATTCCGATTTAGTGCATTCCTAAAAGTTTTTTTTTGTTCAATTTATTTCAAAGTGAATTTGAAACCATTTGTACTTGTACTCAATTTTAATTTTATTTTGGGCTGTGTGGTTTAAATAAAAATATTGTGTTCAAACAAAACAAGTAACACTGGAAAAATATCAGGGTATGGTATACTACTAAAGTTTTATAATTTAATGTATTATACATTTACTTTTTATTAAGTACATTTATTACTACTATAATATATTTATTAATATTTCAAATTATTAAATTAAATTGTATTATAATGAATAAAAAAACTACCGAAGGATTTACATTTTTTGTAGGTAATTATCCAACATTATTTACCTTTACTAATATTACATTTGCTTTTTATACTCCTACATAAATTTCAATAAAACCAAAGTATTTAAATATAATTATAAAAAAATCTTTACGAGCCCACTGAATATGTTATATTCATGAACTTAAGATTCAAGTACGTCGTTTGACGGAAATATGGGAATTAGACGAGTCGGTTAAGGTAGTGTATCTTTTAGCAGGGTTGGGCTATAGCCACCATAGGATGTATTAATAGTTAGACATGGATGAAGCTTAACGAGGATGAAGTATACGTAATTTAACATAAGGCCAAAAGGTGTAAGGTGTTGGCAGTTTCATGTGCTTGTTTCATTTAAACGTAATTGTTGTTTCGAATAACCAGAAAAGGGAGCTATTAAAAGAAAACATATATTTCATTTATATACATTGTACATTTTTTGTATGCTATTGATCATGCGCAATACTTGACATGAATTTAATTACAATCTATCCTTTTAGTCTGTTGCACCATGATACACGTCGTTAAACCGGACCTGTTTCTGTAAAATCAATTTGTATCAGTTTATTCTCGCAACTACAGATCATGAACTCATCCGTTACTTAATACTTGAGCTTGTTCCATGTAGTGGTATCTGTCCTGTCTATGAATTGCAGACGCTTCGGGGCACAATCAGTCGATATGGGCTGTAATAAATACCTTACCTGGCTTTATTTCATTCGGCCCGTTCCCATGACAAATTAAGATAAATCAATAGTCGTTGTCGTGCATTTGCGATACGAACCTTCGGATACAAACAAAACCTCTTTCCGGTTCTTCACATTCGCCCTCCTCCACCATTCCCGGGAAAGCGTGCGGAATGTTTTGTAGGAAATTAATATACCTTCGCCTTGCAGCCAGTGATGCACATTGCAGACGACGAATGCAATTAAAATAATGAAGCTGCTGTGTTAACCCTTGCGGCAAGAAGGCGATTTTTGGATAGGATCGATACAACATCTCAAGTGTCCTGAAAGCCGAAAGGGGCGCCAATCGATACTAGGGCCAGCGGGGAATGAAAGTGCGAAATTCTAATTCTTGGTGTTTACAGCCAGAATACAAGGAAGATCAAAGTTGCGTTTAATTTCGCTAATGGCTAGCAAAGTATTTTGGAGCTTAATTTATGTGATCCACTGCCTCTGCTTTCTTCAGACGACGCCAAATGCGGCTCAAATTGTCGTAAGAAGGATTATTTCTGATCTAATGTTCACTGTAGTAGCAAGGGTGCGGTTCTTATTTATCGTATCGGTTTGAATACATTACCCTTCAACCAAATCGTATCTACTGTTATTCCACGCTTCTTCCACCTTCAACAGTGGACTGGCGCGTTGCCTTTTAGCTTGACGACGGTGAAACAAGACACCAAGCGAAAGATGTAAAGGAAAGATTTACCCGCTACAGCCTCACCTACTCAGCTCAGCTTAAACCATTTTGCTGCTCGAATGCACATTTCGCTGCGATAAACACTTCGGTGACGGTACCATAAACATGTTGACACGTTTCATTTGAAATTTAATTAACATTCGCTCTCAGACGGCGGAACATCCGGCATCTGGAAGCACGGGCATTTCGAAGCGATGAGTCCACCAAGTCGTTCGCCATTCTCATCATCTCGATTTTTACTATATCCCACCATTACTGCCCTTTCCCCGGCTGGTATGACTATCATTCATGTTGCATGGGAAATGTTCACCTACATTTTCTCGACTTTTGACACATTTCATGCTGTTTATACATAATTCTAGTTCTTTTTTTTCTCTCTCGCTCTTTCACTTTGGTTGCACAATTCCGGCTTCCTGTCGGGCGTCTTTTCATCCTGCTGACAGACTGCAGCAGGCGTGGATCCGTACGGGTTGTGTTTATTTCTTTTCACCATGGAAATATGTTTTCATCCCATCCGGGGGTTTCCGGTGCAATCAAAGGGTGCTTTGATGGCAACGCTGCTGAACTGTACATACAGACCGGTAGAAGGTCGGCTTTGCAAGGTTAGATAAAATTGGATAGAGTTTTGTGTATTTTTTTTATTTGCTATAGTTTATCTCTGACGCTTTGGATTGGATACTTTGAACTGTCCGGCCGGTGGAGTTTGATTGTACTCACAAAGCAAACGAGTTGGGGCGATGATTTAGGACAAAGCTTGAAGGCTATGAACCGTACTGTGCAGTGCACGATGCACTTTGGTATTCAATCTACGTGGCATAGCTTTTGGAAAGTTGTGTTTTGCTGAATGCAATTATTTTCACTTTGGCCAACACTTGTTAAAACAATAGTTTAACCTGTCTACACAATCTTGACAAGCATGTGGAGCAGTTTTAAACATTTACAACAATTAAATCCTTGACTCCTTGCTATTGATCGAAATTCCGTACAAAAGGCCAGCAGTGGCTATCGATTTTGAAAATCGATGTACCATGGCGTATCACACACACACTCTCAACTACAAGAGGTCTCCAAATGCACAAGTGACAGCATTCGCTTCTTCGAGCGATCGAACGAATTGGACCAAGTTTGCTCAAAACTCTGCACTACAAACTACCACCTGGCTGCCTTGTCGTCTCGCTCATTCAGTCTCGGTGAAGAGAGAGTGTCTTCGAGAAAGTTTTGGGGCGGAAAGTTGAAGGCAAACTTAAAATTAAACAAAGCGGCTCTTGAAGAAGTTAAATTTAAAGTAAGTCGAATCTCATCTCTGTTACTTATTCCGAGCTGATGCTGCAGTGCTATACAGATCCATCATCGCAGAGGTTAGTGTGCGAAAGGGTGTGGCTTTTCTGACCATTTGGATTTATTATCTGTAATGATAATGTAATTAGCTAGCTATGGAGAAGTGTAATCTAAGACATTTGGTGGCATTTAGGTAAATGTCGTTCGACACATTCAGTGTTTGAAGTTTTTAAATGTTTATTCGATTTGATAATTCTTGTTACAGTCGCTCAATAAATTGATGGTTCAAATGCATAGAAATTTCATTTAAAGAAGTTGTACTGTCTGCAAAATTCAATTTGTTTGACCAACTTTGTCCTTTTTGCGACAGCTTTGTTCTAATTTCCTTTTTCAATTGTTTTTAGTTTTGTGATTTACTCAAATCAAAAAAGGGTTTTAAGTGTTGATTTTGCCATATTTTAGTCATACTTTCATATTTTGTATGAAAACAAGATAGTACAGCATGATATATTCAAATTGCTGGATTAAAGCAGGATTTTGTATGATTTTTTTCCACTGTACATTTTGTCAAAAAGTTGGTTGGATAAAGTCGTCAATTATCTTGAGTTTTCGCCAAAGCGTACGATAATATGCATGTAACCATGTTTGAAGATCTATCTTCGATTTTTGTCAACTCCTTCTCAGTTTTCGCGACAAAAGTGTTGGAGTAGAGCGTTTCTGTTGTTGGACTAGTTCGCGGACTAGGGTGTCCATATCGAATATATGGCGAAATTCGCCTAAAATTGTGGCATCATGTTTTGGCGTCAATGCTTGCCACTGCCAAGCCAGTGTACGAGATTTCTACTTCCTGATATGTTTGTTCATGTATTCTGTTTGTACTTCCGGTTGCATCGACCTCTCGGCCAAGCTAAAGCAGCAATGTAGCTATTTGTCCCTCGGTCTTCATTTTCTGTTTTCTTTGGAACCTCAAGTCGCTCATGGTCGTCAGGGCGATCAGGGCAGTTGTCGAATATAACTAAAGATGTTGTAGATGTCGGAAGCATATACGACGTCCACCATCTGCCGCACCGAGTCCGTTTTAGATGTTACGGGGTGCCGTTCTTTGATCGCGTATGCTTCTAAACGAAGTTGCTTCACTTACTTACCATCACGGTTAGAATTCGACCGAGGCGTCAAATTATGTCTTCTGGCTCATGAGATACAATTAATGAAATGGGTTTCGTTTGTGTGGGTTAAGATGAACCCATGACAAATCGACAATTTTGTTTTTTTTTTCATTTCAAACGTTATTTCCTCTTGGTTATTATTCTTATGAATATCACACTAATTGGCCAAAACAGATTGATCTCATTATTTCTATGTAGTCTGAGAACGCCAGTTATCTACGTTGCTCAAACAAACTAAATTATGACCACAAATGTGGCAGTTTTGCCCATTTTATCATAGGTCGATTATTCGAAATCAAATTATGGTGTCGTTTAACATTTGATTGAAATGTGAATCGTTGATCGGGAAGATTATCTATCAAATTAACCACGCAAACAAACAAACAAACAAAATTTTTAATGAGATTATTTTAACAGATTTTTGTATTTAAATGAATTTATTTAAAATACAGAATCTTTCCTTTTCCTTATTTTTAATGTACAGCATTCAATATGCTTGCATAAGCTACATCGCCTAATGATTTTTTTTAAACCAATGACAGAACCAAACAGAACTATTTGGCTGCAATGAGTTACCCTTACACTGATAGCCATTTCTAAAAACTATGTTTCAGATGGAATTAATAATCAACTTACTCCATGTCATGCATAATGAAATATCTAAATCATTTCAAATCTGCCCACGATTACCCTTCAAATATAGGGGCAAATTGATTCATGTTTAGAAGCCACATACTGGCTATCAAAGCAGAATGGGATGGATGATGAATACTGTCTAGAATTATAATTGAAACCTTTTTTCCTGATAATATGGCTACTAAAGGTTTCTTCCAGTTTGTGGAATTCATCTGCAATTCAATAATGTTTTCAACAGTATGTTGGTTGCAAGCTGTTGTTGCTTGGTCAATACAGCTGCTATGTGCTCTGTTTTTTAATGTCATAAATTTTGACTTGCTCGTTTTTGCTCCAAAAACTCTGCCCTGTGTTCGTTCCGTAACTCTTTGATTCGAGCCAAATAACCGTGTCCGTTTTGCTACTGTCCATCGTTCTATCGATCACTTTATCTATCCATCGTTGGTCGTGACAGAATTGGGTTTTTGGGCGATAGTCGTTTACATTTTACCGGGCGCACAGAAGCTACTTGAAATTCTATGAAAACTTCATTTTTTGCTTTACTCTTCCTGCAGCCAGCTGTTGGTGTGTGTGCATCTATGGCTAGATTGTGGTGCAAAAGCACATCTTTCGCTCGTTCGTTCGTTCGTTCGTACACTTTCCAGAAAAAAATCTTAAAAACACGTCCATCGGCTTATCGTGCGGGTAGATTATGTCTACGCTTCTATCGCATCTGTATCGTCTTGCAAAAATAGTAAAAATGGCTTTTTTGACAAATAAATCAATCATTTTTCGTCCCGTGACAAAGCTTATTTGGCAGAGTGTGATGGGCCACGGCGAACAAACCTGCCAAACCAAAACCCCAAACAGTGCATCTGACAGGTCGGTTAGCAAACGACTGTCGCAGCAGCAACACCAACACCGGGAAATGACGTACCCATATTGGAGGATAATATTAAAATTGCATCAATAGCTGTGTCGGTTTAAGCTTCTGCCTTTTCCCCCGTTTTTTTCCACTCCGACCTCCAGCAGCTTCTCGTGACAGCTTTCCCCCACAAAATCGACTGTAATATCATATGTTTCGACCCGTTTCCATGTAACAACTTTGCCGCTGGTTAGGATTATATGCATCGGGTTGCGTTTGCAAACCGACGTTGCAACAGCGGGACTTTTTCTCCTCTATCCGGATAAAAACAGCGCAACGAAAAGCTGTGCCTACATACGAACACCCGTCGACAGCAGCACAGGCGGGGGCCGGTGGGGTATAAGGACGTATAAAGTCCTTTGAAGCGTTTCAACCAAATCAGCGTGAGCTTAAAAAGAAAAAAAAATAGTTTAAATGGCCGTGTGGAGCTAAATTTAAACATATCCTTTCCATGATAATTGCATCCAATTGGCCTCATTATTTTGTAGTTTAGTCTGCACTCGAGCATGTGTGCTGTGCGTGTGTGGAAGTGTTTTTGAAAATAGATTTTCAACCCATCATTTGCACTGGTGAGCCCATATGAATATAATTCAATGAAAAAATCCCCAATCAGAGCAACGCTAATTGAACTCAATAAGGGGATATTAAGGGAATTATGGTGCTTTTTGTGTGAACACTGTGCACCCGGACAAAGTTTCGTGTGAAGCTTTTCATAGATACGAAAGGGTTACAAAATGATTTAAAACATGAATAAAATCAATTTTGTAGTGCAATGTTTAATGGAAACTTACGTTTCTTACGTTTCTAATTGATCGCAGCAATTCAAATGGCGTTATTATTTATGACCCAAGGAGACCCCACTTTATCTGTTTGGTATGCGTTAAACAGTCCTATGGGAAGTCTATTAAATGCTTCCCGAGAATCAGCCATAATTAATTGCCATTTTGATGTGTTCCATTAATTTTTATCTTCACATATAAACTTACTTGAACCGTAAGACCTTTTTGCTTCGTGTCTTAACACCCATCGAACGGCAAACCAAAAACTTACAACCATCAATCTTAAACGGGTAGTAATCGTTTCCGTGTCGACTGTTCGTCCCAACCCCGTACAATGATGGCTGCTTTCGGTTCCTTCCCGAATCGCCGCAGCTGGATGTTTTGTTGCCTACATACACACGCTTGTTGTTATATCTCCGTCGTTCATCACACATTTTCGAGCAACAATGAAATCAAATTTATTGCCGCCCATCAAAAGCATTCCCATACACACACACAGACACTTCAGTGCTGCTTGATCACAATGCAGGCGACTGCAACGTAGAATGCAAAAGTACGTGAACACATGAGCAAATAGTACACATTAGGGGAGAAAATCAGCACTTCTTACCACCCATCCCTTTTTTTGTGGTGCCAAGGTTGGAAAAACGTGAGTGCAAACACCCGGAATGATGATCATAATCTGAAATTGGAAAATGCATTAGCACGACTCCACTCTGCTGCAATAATGGCAAAAATGAGGCACAGAAAAAAAGGAAGGGAGAAAATCCGAAATCCCACTCCACCACCCATCATTGTCGTCACTGCCATTCGACCCATTGGCGTCTTTCGTTGGCCGTGTTCGTTCCATCACCATCCTTCACTTCACTGTTCGACATGTGCGGGCAGCCAAAAGATGCTTTTTCGAGTCGAGCTCGGAACCCATTCCCGCGAGTGGCTCGTACAGAGTCCCAGGTCAGCTCGCTTCACCGTCTGCAGAGCTTTGTTGTTTCGTCCTGTTCCGTCCCGTTTGTCAGTGTTTTGCTTGTATAGTTTATTTCCGACAAGCTTACCGGAACTGTGATTCAATTCCGGCAGTAAAGTACCAACAACAAAACAAGCGCATGGGTGAGGAAAAAAAAGAAAAATAAGGAATAAACGTTTGAATGATATGTTCTCCCTACTAGCCCGTGTGGATCCTGGTGCATCCTTCTTCACATTGTTATCACGGTCGATTTTGATTCTCCGTTTTCGACTGACATTTTCTGCTCTTCCGTTCTGTTCAGACTGTTCGCAAACGTATCAAATGTTGTTCCTTTTTGTCGTTTGACGAAAAACATTCTCCTTTGTCACCTTGGAAAATGCATTTCGTCCTTGGTTTGGTTGTGTGTCTTGTTAGCAGTTTCGCTACAGAGCTTATCCTCCTCATTTGTTGTTTTTCGTTGTTTTTTTGCTGTTGCGACAAAGTATTTATTCCCCACTCAGCGAGCTCAAAGCGGAACCCGTTATCTATCCGTCGTTTTTTTTTAACTTCCTTTCATTTCTTTTATCAATCCTATGCTCGGGAGCATTCGTCGTAGCGTGCTTGACAGCAAAGGCAAAGCTTTGCATGATTAACGATAAGCGAATGTAGCAATATGTACGATCGGTGTGCTTTACATTGTACATTTGTAGGAGCGAACACACAAGTGGCCATTCTTGCTGCACATATGCAACGGCAAATGATACTCGAATACAACATACCGCAGAATATGGTGTGGTTTTTTCGTCGATTTCATTACTGGTAACTTTTTAAGCTCACATTGGTGGAGCAGGATGAGTTTACAAAATTAATGACTTTTCAACCGCTCGTTTCCACGTATTTACTTCAGCATGAAGCTGGTGTGTTGTGAATGGTAACGTATAAACTTCGATTGTGGGTTTCATTGTACTTTCTCTCCTCTTTGTTGCTTATGATGCAGCGAGTTTGTGTGCTTGTGGGCTCATTATAAGTCACTTACGTGTGCGGAAAAGAGAAATTGCAATTAATTATAATTATTGACTCTGGGCGATACTTGCATTATTTGTGTTGGTTTTCTGTTATTCGTATAATTTAAACTTTTATTTGAAAACTTCACCAGATGAGTTGGTTAAAGGAAACACGAACAAATTCATTTATTTGCTTGCAGATTTTGTAACAATTCCGTTTAGCAAAAAGTAAAGAGTGTGTTATCAAATATTTGAAAGCTGAAGTTTATTAATACAATATTTATATTTTTTATGCCTGTTTACTGTTATAGGTTAGGTTTAGTCTTATTATTTTCTTAAATATTTTTAAATGATTTTTATGTTCTGAAATATATCAATCGAAATATATATACGAATAGATCAACATCCTGCACTGACTGGTTCGATCCAAAATAAAACAAAATAAATAAGAAAAATCTCAAATTCAAGAGCTGTTTCAAATGAAACTACGTTAAAAGCAACGACAAGATCACAACATTACATCATTTTTCTCCCTCCAAGCTGGCAACATGCTTTCGGTTACTGCATTTTTTACGGCTCCCTCTACAATACCACCACCCGGACTTGAGCTTTCCGTTGGCTTCCATCATCATCGTTAATAACATTTTACGCCAGCACTGGAAACGACATTTTGCTCGCATGCACCATCCATCTTTGGGCATCGTTTGGGCTGCATGACCTGCGAGGGGATCGGGAATGGCGTTAAGCTCGCGGAAGGTTACAAATTAGCATCGTGCACATTGTCACAAACCAGTGACAAATGATAATTTCGCTTGACGTGCGAATTTTCACCAACCATCATTGTGCTGCATTCATTCATTCATTCATTTTCGGTTTCCACCAAAGTGCCTTTTAACAAAATCAATCCACAATGTCTTCACCACGGACCCGCTTGCTGCGGAACTAACGACACATTCTTCCCTTCCTTGCATTCACCGGTGAGTGGAGATGCTGAATACAAAAAGTTTGTGAGTTAAACTAATTTTCAACGGTGTGCAACGGTCCGTTAAAAAGTAGCAAAATTGAAAATTGAGTTGAACGCTGTTACAAAAAGGTTGCATTGCGTCACCTTTGTGCAGCCAGCAGTTTGTCATCCGGCAACAGCAAATGTTTATGGAAATGCAAAGTTTGGGATCGTTTGTGCGCGGAGCTGCAATTAAATGTGGAAGTATAATTGTGGAGTTCGCGTTGAATTTTTATGCTTTTTTCAGCCCTCGTAGGTTGTGAAATAAAATAAAAATGGATGACGGACTTTTTTTAAACAGTAACAGTGTGCTGACGAATGTTTCTAAAAGGGAAGCGCAGGTTCGGGCGAGTTTAATGCTTGCAACCAGGATTACCACTTCACTACCGATTGTTTGTGGTGCTGTGTAAGTGACAAAACTTTGCTCAATGGAACTGGCGGTGGTATTTTGTAATGAAGTTGTACGTTGAGCCACCCGTAAGCGGAACGTTTTCACACTTTTCTTCTCACGCCGGGCGCAATCATAATAATATGCTAATAATGTTGCTGGAGCTAGTAAAGCGTTCTTGCTAGAAGTGTTTGCTTGAGCATTACGTGAATCAGCATTTTTAACTTACTCTAGTTACGGTGAGGCGTATTTCTACGGTTCTTGAGAAACTATTTTTGTAACCATTACAGTTCCATATAACGAGCAAACCTTACGGCTTGTTAAGTACATCTTTCATTAACAAAAACGTTTTATTTTCTTCAATTATGGAAACAATTCAAACATTTCACTTAAAATGAAATTCATTTCTACTCATTCACAGTTTAAAGTTTTTTTTGGAATCTGCAGAAGAACAGGCGTAGTTGGTCTATGATTGAAATAAATGACTTCTTCCTTTTACTTCCTTTAATGTTTGAATCAAAGCTTTAATGAAATGTATGATTAAGGCGTTCGTTATTGAGTAGAAAGATTATTTTAGAACAATGGTTATATTGCTAATCACTACAATGATCGTTTCATAATGAAACTTTTTTTTTAGCGGAATCCTTTGCCTATTTTTAATAAACGGATGTTCGTTGCATATTTCAGGAGAAATGTTGCAAATGTTTAGAAGAAATGTCGATAAACTATACCCTTATAATCTTGATATCTTAACATTTTGCAGAACGCATCATATGCAGGAGCAGAATATACTCCACTGATACTTCGAATCAAAAACACAGTTTGAATGGATTTTAAATTATTAAATTTTAAAATAATTGGAACTGAAAATTATTAAATGAATTAAATTTAATTTATAATTGAATTTTATTTTTTATACAGAAAAAAGATAAAAAATGAAATACTGCTTTTGTAATATTGACAGCTATGAAAAGGTTAATTTGTTTCAAAGCAGACTTTATATTCTTCTTCTTCTATTTGGCGTAACGTCCTACGCGGACATGCCGGCCTATACAATACAGGCTGTCGAGACTTAATTCATTACCACGCTGCCGAATAGTCACTCCTTGCTACGGGGGGACGGTCCATTCTAGGCTTGAACCCATGACGTGCATGTTATTGAGTCGTTCGAGACGACGACTGTACCACGGGACCGCTCCAAATTTTATATTATATATATATATATTAAAATACAGTCTTTCCCCGAGTTATACAACAGTCAAACGATTTTTTTTAAATTTAGACAGTTCATGTGTCAAATTAGTAAAATTTTCTCCAATAGTTGTCAAATGCAAAATAAATTACATTTTTGCTTAAAGTTTTAAATCGCTAAAAGGTCAGAATTATCCTAATTTTCCACAAGAATTGTTACGAAACACGAATCATATATGCAGTAGAGCAAATTTTGTAAAAAAAAACTGTTTATAAACAAAACTTTGGCTGAAAATGTGTTATTCGAGTTACGCGAAAATCCGAGTTACGCGAATGTGTCCGAGTTACGCTGGAACGCATTCACCTCAATTCTCAAAAAAGACTATTCACTATGTTTCAATTTAAAACGGCATCATTGGCCCTTATGTTGCAGAACTATAAACTCATGGTTATAATCAACCCTTCACTATCACGGTCGTTAAATGGCGGTACGTAAACAAACAAAATATGAGTTCGTTAATAAACCACCCGTACGCGTACAATGCTCCTACGACCATAATTCATGGTTGGAAACAATTCCTCCTGGGCTGTTAAATTCGATTTAGATCTTCGCAGCGCACCAGCCCACTAGGGGGTCCCTTGTAATGTAAGTTCAATTAATTTAATTAATGTGAAGCGCCTCCCAATTGAACAGGCAGGCGTACACTGGATGCAGTTTGCACCATTGTTCCATAATATAGATATATTTTCAAAGCGCTGCATTTAAATCAGGCATTGTATGGCCATTCTGTGCCTGTCCGTGTGTGTTTGTGTGTTGATTTATAAAGCTTTTTCCAAAACATTGCACCCGGAGACCCGGTCCCACACAATAAGGGCACGATCGCACATGTCGGCACACGTTGTAACAACATTCGATCGTAAAGTTGTAGGAAGAACGAAACAAAAATAATTAAAAAACTGGATTCCATACTGACGCGCAACATAACCAACGCACCCGATAATTATAACCAAACGGTGTGCAGGAAGATGCGTAACGCGTGTTTCGAAAATGCGGCCGAGATGTGGTGATTGAAAATGGTTCCCATACGTTCGCACTTTACCTCCCTGTTGTTTGTGGACGTTGTTGAGCAGTATAAAATACGATCGATTTTAACGCAAGACATTGTGATGCATTCTATTAGCTACTGTTTCGCATCAGAAAAGGGTGATGTCGGGGAGCGAGAACATTGGAACGTAACGAATCTATCAACTGTATTTTACTATAACGAACCTTGCTTCGGGTACATGCACCACGACATACCTCACCAACCACACGTGCTTACCAATATTGCTGCAACGGAAGCAAATTTATGGTAAACATATCAACCATCCCGCTTCCGTATGGATGTTTGCATGTACGGTTTGCAGGCAAAAAACAAAACCCCGTACGCAATGGTGCTTTTGTTGTTGTTTTTTGCCGGTTGTTTGCGATAGGATGGAATAACTATTCTCCTATCTGTACACCATGTGCACATACGTTGGGTGAAAAGCTCGTTCTTGGTGCGGATCATTAATTTAAATATTTCTGCTACTGCTGCTCCTTCTCGGCAGGTCAGATGCATCATGGCAAAGCCACAGAAACAGCAATAATAATAGACGCACTGATTGTGGATATTTGTGGAAGAAGGTAGATGATGATTTCACATTAAACTAAAAAAATAAAACAGGAAGCTTTAAAGCTCATGAAGGAACGAACTTTAAACGTGATTAATTTAAACATCGAATAATCTAGAATATAATACTATTCATCGTGAGTGAAGTAACGTAAATACTCTGCACAAGTTATGAATAGTTACAACAGCACCAAATGTGAAATTAAAGCAAATAATGTAGAAAAGACGCCATTTACATTTTTCAGAAAATAAAAACAGTTTACATCTCGTTTAGTTATTTCTCAACCCTAGCTAACACAGCAGAACACAAATGGAGTAAAAAGAACGAAAATACATAACAAACATCAATCGTAAATCAAATTGAAATTGGCTCGGGAAATCTCCTTTGGCTCCCTGCTATTTCAGCTACGCAGAAAGCTTGCTGCAATAATATTCAATATTTTTCCATCTCAGCTCCAATTCCCTGATGCATTCTTCGTACTCCCCTACGTATCCAGTATATTCTCTCCCCACTCCCCTCCACCCCCAACACACACAAACACCATGCCAAACTGCACCGCACTGCATCAAACTGCGGGATTATGTTAACTTTATTTTGAGATTTACGAATAAATGCTTTTTACCCGGAAGAAAGCAGAAAGCACGAGCCAAGATGTAAACGAACGAGGAGCATACTCTTGAGCCTGCTGAAAGCTGGAAAATATTCTTCGTACACCTCCAGCCAGTCCCTGGTCTGGCTTATCGTCTCGTACAACCAGTGCAACGAGTTGGCAAGCTGTGTTCGGACTGCACCGGTGCAACGAAACCCGTGCCTTCCCTTTCTCCGGGTGTGAAAACGGACAAAGTTTAAGACATGGGGTTATGGTTCATCTTCCGAGGTGGAGAGCATGAGCGTCTTTGGTTTCGGCAGGTGCTGCTAATTCGTACAGCAAACAATCCAACCGGGTAAGCTCACGTAGCTCAGCTTAGCTCTGTTACCACAACACATACACACACATACTGCACATCATCATCATCATCATCATCTTACAACTACATTGCTCAGAAAAAAAAACCGAGTGGATAACCCGGCATGCTGTTGTCTTGTGAAGCGGCATGATTGGATGCAACGTGCCTTAAAATGAGCCAAGAACAAAACGGGGCCAAAATAGACGTTCATTGACAAAGGAGATTCGCCCTCGCCCTTGTGCTGGAGGTGTGCTGGAGTTACGCTGTCGAGATGCTGCGAAGCGATTGGATTAGATTTCCTACTTTGCGAGGTTTTAAATCAACCACACCAGCTCGGGATATAATTTATCCGTGAAGTACGGTCTCCCTGAAATAGTGAGCACGCAGAGAGCAGGAGGTATAGAGTGTGTTAGGAATCAAAATTGAAAACAAACGGAGACTTTGGCTTACGTACACGAACGATTTTCGCTGAGTGTTGTTGGTAGACAGCTAGAAGGAAAGAAAGGAAAGAGTGGCTTAGTAATTCAAACATATTTTCCATCGCGTTGGAGATAAGGAAAGTACGTTTAGAAGTTTTTGGTGATTTTATTTCCCTTTATGTATGGTGTTCAAAGGTTCCGAACAGTCAGGGTCTCTTGAAATATGTGATCATATTTATTTGAGGCAAACATAGTAACGTTAACTTATGATAAATAAAGCATGTTTAAAACAATGACGCTAAAAATATATGTGCTTTAATAATATACAATAATGAAGATCGGGGCAAGACAATTTGAATTTTGCTTTACTTTAGGAGATTTTATGAAAGATATCAAAAATCAATTAGATAAAGAGCTAAATAAATAATATATTATTACTATCTTTACATACAGCAAAATGAATGGAGTATAATTTAAGAATAATTGTAACGTTACCTTAAGCAAAACTCTAAAAATTGAAACAATAAACAGTGTTAAAAAGACACTTTAAGTAATAATTCAACACCAGAGAGAAGGGATGCAATTATCATAAATTTTCCACCTATTCCTACATCGTTTCTAAAGCGTGTTGGTACGGATTGGTACGAAACTTCAATCACCTTGAATACATTTCATCATACCGTACCGTTTGATGCAACAGTGCAGCATCAAAATCGTTCGTTTAGAAATTTAATACTTCCCACCAAGGTTTTAGGGCGCAAGTAAAACGCAAACGAGCGAACGAAATCATTTACTTATTCATGAAAAACAGTCAAACGTGTCTCAACCTGCATTACTGTTACCGTAGGGAAATCTTTGAGGAAATGATTTTGTACGTTTGGTCACATCATGTCAGGAACGACATTTGAGTTAGAAATTGTTTGGTAAATGGATTTAATGTTAATAAAAATACTCACATTTACTCACACAGGTGCGAAGTGAAATAGTATATTTTTGCTTGCATCATTTCAAAA
Organism: Anopheles melas; assembly: GCA_000473525.2. Taxonomy (NCBI): domain Eukaryota; kingdom Metazoa; phylum Arthropoda; class Insecta; order Diptera; family Culicidae; genus Anopheles; species Anopheles melas. The sequence continues at coordinate 2,887 of KI919841.1, read as the reverse complement.
AGGGGCTTTGATAGCATCGTTGTGCGATGGAGGAGATTAGTTCCATTTCCCTGCTCAAGGTGAATATTTGCTCGAGTTCATTATTGCTTGGAATGAAATTGAAATCTCTGAACATACTATATGAGGTTGCTCAGCCGTAAACAAATCGTAATACTGAAAGGGGGTATGCCTTCAAAGCAAACATTTGGGCATTGGACTACATTCATTGGTTTCAGTGATGCAGCAAACAAACACTAACCGAACGATACCCATAATGAACACAGGATAGTAATGATCTTCCAGCACAAAAGACTAGAGGAATTTTACACTCAAACGGTTCATTTGTAGCATATAGCATGGAGACATTCATGTTGGTTATAATCCTATACTGGAATAGAATACATAAATAATTATAGAGAATGGAAGTGGCCCGGTTGATCACACATTAATTAACCGATTTGGATAGTATACACCCGTCAGGTTGACATCTGGCAGGAATCTCACAACTCAATTTGCAACGCTTTCATTAACGGCCTTACCCTTAACAAGCAAAATCTCCACCGCTGCTGCGTCACACAAGCGTTAATTCTTCGGCTTCATCGGTTTTCGGCATCGATCTAACGTCAAAAGTACAAACAGCACCAGCTGCAGGTAAGCTCATTAAAATCCGCACCAGCAGCGATGGGCAAATCCCGTGCAAAACGTACGGGCCCACAGCACCGGAGATAGTTCTCCTTTATGGTGGTGCCCTAGTAGTATTCATCAAATTGGATGCATCATAGCGATGATGCGTGAATGCATTATTTGTACCGCTAGGCAGTAGGGGTGCATTCGATACCGATCCCAAACCCCCTCAGGGAGTCCTCACTGTACTGTACGCTAATGTATGTGTGTGTGTGTGTGGTTGAGTGAGTGTGTATCTAATGGCCACAACGCTCACCAGCAGAATCAGTGTACCGATGGGTTTTCTGCATGTAAACACCGGCCCGAGTCTGTGAAGCGGAAGGGGTCGGGTTTACGCATTGGTTGTTGCGGCATCGAAAGCTAGCTACGGTTGGTACTGCATTCCGTTGCACGCCTTGGGGGTGCGAACTGTCGGGGCCAGAGTTGACAGCTAGTCGGACGATTATGGCAGTACATGCCCACAGGGTGTCGTGTTTGGAACCATGTACTGCCTTACCCGCACGCCGTTTCTACCAACGACTACCGATGTCGATGTTTTGAGATCCAGCTGCGGCTGGCTGTTTGGAGTTCAGTGTAGTCAGTGCTCCAAGCCGTTGGCATATGGTGGCCTTCGGATATCTGCTGACGTTGCGTTTGTAGTTGTCACCTTGACTTCTGTGGCGGGTTCCATGTTTCCCGTTTTCCCTGTTGGTTGTGCTGTCAAACTTGCAATTCCTCCACGGGAGAAAATAGTTCGTTTCATTATGAAAACCCTGCCAATATATCCGCTGGGTCACGTCTTTGCTGGCTGTTCACTTTGAACTCCTGGTCCAGGTCGTGGTAGTTTGAGCACAGTGCTAGCTGTGGTGGTAGAGCAAGATACCCAGTTTCCTAATTAATTGAGATTTGCCTCCCATGTTTGATCTGTGCAAGCCACTATCCGGTGGTTACATTTTTGCGTTAATGCAGCACTCCCAGAAAACAAGTGAAAGTTAGCACGGGTGTGCATGTGCATGCAGATAGATACAATGTTAAACAACTTCCCTATCATACATGGACAACATCGTGAAGCAGTAATGCAGTGCTACACATTTGAAGGTTTTTTTTTTATTTTTTGTTTTCAGCGAAACCTGTGAATAAAGGAGAAAATTTGATTCGGCTCTTTTTATTACCATTCTTTGTTATTTTCAATGTCAAACTCACATAAAGACCTGTTCAGATGGAATTCGGTCACCTAGATTTATTTTTAATAAAGTCACCAGATGTACTATATGGAACTGAATTATATGGAGCTATGTACAATACAATCTAGCAAAAGTTTTTAATCTACGTAGTTGTGTTCAATAGCTATATTTATTACAGAAAAACAGAATTAGTTTTAGAATTGGAATAGAGCTAGAATTACAATGATAAAAAAGTTGCACAATTACTAGGAAAGTCCAACATTGTCCGGGCACAGACTAATCATAACTTCTTTAAACTTGAGGTTCTTGTTCAAAAATGTCATATTACCAAATCATAATTTAATTTCTCCAACAAATATAAATTATATTTTACTGAGAAAATTGCCAGCAAATTGAAGTAATGACAAATCATTGGCACAAAACACGGGCTTTTAGAACCAATTAAACAATAAACTAAATACAATAAATAAACTAAGAATTGTAAAGAATAGTACATACCTCTATAAATAGAAATACGGCAGGAACCCGCAAGTCTAAGCGCAAAACCTCCCGTTTTTTCAGCCACATAACTTGTAATGGTCAGGAAGGAAACTCACTGTCCGACATTTCTGATATTTTTGCCACACACTTTGCCGTCTCCTTCCGGCCAAGGGTCGGTGACAGATTTTGGAAGTGCTAGCAAACATACGAGCAGATGTTATGATCCCGAATCTTCTGTTGATGAGCTATTAGTCTTCAAGGCCAGTGGCGGATTAAGGGTATCGGGGGCCCTAGGCGGAAAGACGAGTTGAGGCCCCCTGTAAATGGTCAATGTTGTTGGAAGGGGAGGGGATAATGGCACTAAACATGCTGTTAGGAGATTGAACAGTAAACTTGAAATGCCGTCGGGGGCCCCTACGATCATCGGTCACAGGCTCTAAAATGTTTGATGACGAGGGGGGGGGGAGGAGGGCGCAAATGATTCGCCAGCCTCGAGGCCCAAACGGTCATACTTCCGAGGGCCCTTGTCGCTAGTACTCTGCCCATACGGCATATTATAGAAAGGCGATCTACGGGGCCCC
>KI919840.1:17198-30231 GCA_000473525.2 Anopheles melas | reverse complement strand
GGCGGGCGCCGGTCGGGTGAAGGCGGTCGGACGTGCCGGTGCCGGCGTGGACAACATCAACATCGAAGCAGCGACGCGAAACAACGTGCTGGTGCTGAAGTAAGTAGCGAACGTTTGCCCACCGACAGTGTGTGTGTGTGTGTGTGTGTGTGTGCCTGATGAAGTGATAAGTGTTGGGAATATACCCTCAACGCTTAACAAATGCTCATTAATATTGTAAGGCCTTGAATAACAAACGATACCACATTTTTTTCAAGATTGCACTGTGAACACATCGTGAAAATTACAGTGATGCAATCTAAACAGAAATAGTTAAAAATTCTATTGCTGATACTCAATGGAAGTGCGTCAAATGCCATAGTTTCAGTCACCAACACTCATCGCTGAAACGAAGTCAGCTCACGTAAACAACCGTGATGATCAGGGGTGAGACTCATACAGTTGGTGGGCCTATCACATGCTTGGTGACATTTTTTGTAGCACCCAACTCTTGGTCACTCACTTGGTAATGACATTTTCTCCCTATGATAATCACGACATTCTTGGAACATACTTGGCGAGGGGTCCCAAGCCACAAAATGAGTATAGTTTATTGCACTTACAATACTTTACAATACTTACAATACTTTACTGCGCTTAGATGGTCTGTTGGGTAAAATGATAAGCATTTGAGCGAGAAAGCATGCTCATTTTGTTGCTTGGGACCACTCGCACGGACCGCACATCTCCCATGACTATCATGATGATCACCTACAGAAAATGTCGTGACAATGTGACTGACCAGGAGTTGGTTGGTTGGTTGTTGCAGTATTAAACAATAATGTTTTGATCTACTGGAATGTATGGTTCATACTTCATCGGGCAATCGAAAATGATAATTGTGTTATTAAATTGACCGAGTTACTTACACCATCTGACGGTGTGATCAAGTGGTAGACAGCGGTGTCTATTCAAACAGACAATTGTTATAAACAAGTGGAAAGTTGTGTATTGGACTGAGGTAAACCCTGTATAACGTTTGCAGTTGAATCCATATATGCACTTGCAGGATTCAACTCATTCTCTCACCCTTACTCAGTATGCACATATCCAGTGTATCTGAAGATCTTCAGAGTGAGCTACAGGTTCAAATTGCAATATCCCCTTATCTACACCGATTCAAATCAATGAGCGTGAAAATGTACTAAATACACCATTACCATTAGGAAATACCACAAGTTGGTTTGCAAACAGTACAAACATACAGGCAACTTTTCAACTCTTCTCAATAGAAGTAATTACTTCCAACCACAAACTAACTTTTTTTTCCATTCCGCTTCCCTCGCCCAACCAGCACTCCCGGAGGCAATTCGATTTCGGCGTGCGAGCTGACGTGCTTCCTGATCGGGGCGCTGGCCCGCCCCATCTGCCCGGCGGCCACCAGCATGAAGGAGGGCCGCTGGGACCGGAAGCTGTACTCCGGCTCGGAGCTGTACGGCAAGACGCTCGCCATCCTCGGGCTCGGTCGCATCGGGCGCGAGGTCGGCGTACGCATGAACGCGTTCGGGATGCGCGTGATCGGGTTCGATCCGATCACGACGGCCGAGGAGGCGAAGGCGGCCGGCATCGAGAAGATGGAGCTGGAGCAGATCTGGCCGCTGGCCGACTACATCACCGTCCACACGCCGCTCATTCCTGCCACACGCAGTAAGCACGCGATTCTATTGGTGTTGTAAGAAAGAATTGATTCTAAACGACTCCTTCTCTCTCTCTCTCTCTCTCCTTGACAGATTTGATCTCAACCGCTACGCTTGCCAAGTGCCGGAAGGGCGTGCGGGTGGTTAACGTCGCCCGGGGTGGCATCATCGATGAGGCCGCCCTGGTGACGGCCCTCGAGAGTGGCCAGTGTGGTGGGGCCGCCGTCGACGTGTACCCGGAGGAGCCCCCGAAATCGGACACCACTCGGAAGCTCATCAATCACCCGAAGGTGGTCGCAACGCCTCACCTGGGTAAGAAGAGAGTGTGACTTTGGGCGTTCCGCCCCACGGCCAGCGCACCAGCGTGTCTAATTACCTTCAATCTGCTTACCGCCCCACAGGTGCCAGCACGTCCGAGGCGCAGGTGCGCGTCGCCGTCGAGGTAGCGGAACAATTCATCGCCCTGACGGGCAAATCGACCGTCTACACGCAGTACGCCGGTGTCGTGAATCGGGACGTGTTGAAGAATGTGTTTTAAATCGAATCGAACCGAGGCGGCAACTTTGTTACAAGCCGGCTATTTTCGGCAAGCCCGCTTCCCAGCCCGCGGAAGCGCCAAATCAATCATTCCCACGTTGTCGATGCCGGTTTTGTGACGTCATCGGTTGCGGCTGTCGCACATTGGCGCTACGCTGCGGCTGCTGCTGCTGTTCCGCCAATTACTAATGAAATCGACCGCAGGGCCGGGAAATTTGACACCAAACTTCGAGGAAAAGTTGACAAATGGGAAAGAGGGCACACACACACGCACAAGGTGACAAAAATTGTAACCATAAGGGCACACATTACGAACATATACAGGAAGAAAGAGAGAACTTTTTTTATACAACGTAATGGGAAAGGATCCTATTGCTTGGCTAAGCGCAAATAGACAGGAACACATAAGTAAAAAATAAAAAAAGCAATATCCTAATTTATCTTCCAACGGTTGAATGCGCTTCCACTGCGTTGATGTTGTGCCCTTGAAGCGGAAAGAAACCTGAGAGCAAACACGAAAATAGGGAGGCAGCAGATGGACCTAGCAATTTGCCAATATTAAATAACCGATTGCTGAAGGTAAGTCCCAGCCCAACCTAGACAAACAACAGCCGCTGTGCGACCATTTTGAAGCCAATTGTGAAGCTGCTGGCGGTTTTGCTATAAAACTTGGAAGCGAAAACTGCAACACAACATGCCAAAGCAAGCCGAAGACATGCAACAACAGTCGCGATAAATTCAATTTAAACCAACCAAAAGAATCGCATCCTAGTGACCGAGTTTCATCAGCCGCTTACAGGTTTGTTTTCTTGGTAACCGTGCAAGCTTTCCTTCGAATTGTGTTATCAACACGGTATTAGCGGGTTCGCGCTCGCGCGCTTTTCTCCTATTTTTTTGTGATTTCTATCTGTTCCTGTCTTGTGTCTAGCCAGCTTCAATCGTTGCTAAGGCTGAGGCCACAGAAAGACACAGATGCAGCAGCTTCGAAAGATTTTCTCTATGGTTCGTTGCCGTTTTTATTACACTTACTTATGTATGTACATCCTGGCATCGTTTTCAAAGCTATCTCCCACTGAGACGATGCCTTTAAAAGACTAAACCAGAACGGGAGGAGAGTCTCCAAGGAAATCGGGTTTCTCGGTAGGTAAGAGACGAGAGATCACCAACTACCACCCCTCACCCACTTGCTGATCGCACTCATTTGCGGTAAAATTGCTGCAAATAGGACAACCGAGGAGAGATGGCACACTGCAATGAAAATACCGACGAGAGTTCAAAATCGCTCTTGCGCTATATTGCGTTCCCTCCTCTTGTGTACTGAACACATCCAAGTCATTCAAAAGGGTCTTCCGAAACATGGTACCCTCCGCCAAGGAGGAGTTGAAAAGGTTGAACCAGCGGTAAAAGAGCGCAAAAATTGTGGTTTATTTTTGCTAGAACACCGTATTTTCTTGACAAATCTGTTTTATGTTTAAAATTTACTTCCAACGTGCAAATATTCTAGAAAAGCGAAATCCTTTTTGAGATTGTGCAACCATTTTTGCATTCATTTGAAGAGTGTGTTTTTAGCGTTAAAAAAAGAATTTGTCGCGGAAGGCGGATTTCACAGAAGTAGACAATCGTTTATGTAATTCGTATGGGTCAACCTGTATTACAAATAGTGAGCAAATATATATAAAAACAACAACGCAAAAAATAAGTCTTATAAAAATTGTGGTAAAACGTTTGCATTCTTTCGATGCTCTAATTGTTGTCTAATAGTGCCAGGATGCTATAGATGCCGGAACAGGCTTTTACGACGTCCACAAACTGCCCCACGAAGTCCATTTTAGACGCTACGGGCTGCCGTTCTTAGATCGCGCACGCTTCTACTAAACGAAGTTGCTTCCCTTTTTCGGCCATCACGGTTAGAGTTCGACTGTTAGAGGTGTGAAATTTTGTCTGCTGACTCATGAGATATTATTATCAATAGTGCAATTAACGTTTTCTTGGTACGGGTTAAAATAAACCCATGAAAAATCTAAAATAGATTTTTTCGTTAATTTTTTCAATGCAAATACGTTAAATATTTTATTTTATCAACTTATTTTGTTGTCTAACTGTTCACATTTTTCGCTATTTGTGTATTAAATTATTTTTAAAATACAGGGGTTTCCACGAGTTCTCGTAGCCGTGGGACACTTAATGAACTCTTTCTAAGGTGAAACGAACTTAATGTAATGGGAATTGGACTCTATAGCACCCTTGTTGGACAAATCCAATAGCAATTTCCAAGAAGCCTGTCCAAAAAGGGTGCCATAGAGTCCAATTACCACCATATGAAGTTCACTTCCAGTAGGAAAGAGTCAAGGAAGTGTCCTACAACTACGAGAACCCCTGGAAAACCCTGTATTCCTTTCATGTTCTAAGTGCATTTCGTAGTCATTTGTTTGGTTTGATGGCGTTGTACGTGTTTTGTTTATCCAATTTTGAGTTGTTTTAGTTTCTCTTTTACTTGTCAGTTATTTCACTACAGTTTTGTGTATTTGTTCTATTGTTTCATTATGTATTTTTTCAATCTACCGTTATTTTGTTATAATGTGTTATTTTCCCATTTTAGTTGATTATTGTTGTTGGTTTCTGATTGTAGATATTGTTCATTTTTGATATTATTTGTTTTTTTATTATTTTTTTTTCTAGCCATACCAATGAGAATATCTTATTTTTATGATTATTTATTTATTTATACCAACTCTCTTCAATTAGGTTTATACCCTTTTCAATTAGGTTATTTACTCATTATACTTGCAAATTGAATTCCTTCCTGAATAACACATCCTGCTGATTTCCTTAAAATTAATTATTAAATTTGTTACCGTCACTGAAAACGCTCCTTGGAAAAACCCCCCATTCATAAACCATTGCCGCACTTTTTCCCTCCAATATTTCCACGCCGGTACACGTGCTTGCCGCTGCAATGAAGTAACCCGGCGAGAACGACCGACACCGAAATCCTCTCCATCGCGAACCAGTATCCATCGCAACACAGCCGCAACACCGTGAGAGCGTAGGGAGCCGTCTCAGCGTGAAAGGATACAAACATCCCGAAAAGGACACGACGATGGCAAAATACGATCGGAAAATGCGTGTACGAAGTGAAAGCTCTCGCGCCTACATCCGGTATATAAAGCAACAAGTGCCGCCACCGGACCAGGGCAGTCCGTTCGCGTGCCTAGAATCGTGCCGTGGTTGCTCTTTCCCGCGGGTTGTGGAAAGCGACTAACAAGCGTACCCCACGGAAAGTGTTTTGTGGAATTTTGTGCGTGCCGCTGCCAACTGAAAGTGAAAAAGATGATCCACTAGGTGCAAAGTTCCGGTCGGTGTGTCGGTGTGTGTAGGGATGAAGGGTTGGTGCGTTGTGTGCTGACGGTGCTTTAAATTTACAATAACTTTTAATTAGAGCAAAAGGCACACACACAGCTGGAGCAAGGCGGTGCAAACAGTGCTAAAAAGTAAGCATACCAACTTCTCAACGGTTTCGTCCCCGCACAGATCTGTTGGAGGTGGGAAAAAGGCAATGTATAAAACAATATAAACCCGTATCAGCCACAACTCAACCACTGTGGTCGCCCTGAAGGATTAGCTCCTCAATTGATGTCAATTAGATCGAAACCGTACCGAGCGGGGTTTGTGATGGTGTGCAGAAATGTGAAACTCTTTGTGTTCCGGTTACGCTTCTTCCTGCTTGCCAACTCCTGTCTCTATCGCATTGTGTACTCTCCGCCGGAAGTGTGCTGGGTAGTGAGATGGTGTGTGCGCTCCGTGACTTCGGTTCAAGCTCCGGATGATGGTTTCTATTTTTTTTATATCTTGCAGTGAAATTGTTTTCCTTTTCCCTCTGCCCCGTCGTACACAAATTGTGCAATTTTTCACGCGTGGATTAATTGGGCTAACTACCCCGCGTTGAGGTTTGCTTCGTTTGCTGCGTATAAATTGTTTTTCTTTTCTTTAATTTTAATCACTCTTTAAACAGTGTGTGTTTTCGTTCAAATTATAATTGGATCGTTATCAAGTGGAATAACCAATTTGTGCTTATTTATGTTCTGGCTTATAAATTTAATGACATTGCCTTTTTCACCTTCGAAAAAATGCCACCGAAAAGCGATGAAAATTGCTCACAAACAAAGCATTTAATTTTAATGTCCCTTAAAATCAGACATTCCCAACAACGTTTGCACAACAGAGTGTGAAGTTCGCAACGAAGAAAAAAACCAATTTAAATCAAGCGACAGTTGGGGGGGGTGTGCAACAGATCCCTTCGGAGGTCATGCTGTGCTCTACTATTTAGGCAGAACTGGTCGGTTCGGTGGGTGATGAAGCGTAAATTATTTCTCCGTTCTTCCCGGAAGGATATTCAATAATGATTCGTAGAGCTGGCAGTATCACTACGGAATCAAGTGACAAACATTGCAATGGAAAACAAGGAATTCATGGTTCTGTCGGCTATTCCTTTGCGCTGGGCGAATTAAGTTTCTTTTACCGTGGATTAATGTGATGTGATATGACTAAAACAGGGGAACCCACACTGAGGGTGCGCGCCGCTCTGTGCCCAACCCCAATCGCGTGACAGTTTAATCCATTCGGCGAAGCGATAAATCCTCCATCAACGCCATCTTCGCCTCGTCCACATTTTGCTGCAAGCGTAATGAAATGGAGGCGCCACTCGCCGCCGTTTGTAATCGTGCGTCGTGATCGCTGTGTGACATATGACTTTCCCATCCACTTGCTCTCCCCCTTAGACACACACACACACTTTTCATCCACAATCGGCATCTTTTGGCATCTTTAATAGGTCAATAAATTATTTAAACAGCACTTAAAATACGCACTCACACACACACACACACATACGCCACGAAACAGTGGTGGTAAAGGCGGCGGCGCATCCGAATGGCGTGTCCTGTACGTGGAAAATGTCATCACACGTGCACACGGTTCTTGGACTTGGATGGGCACACGCATGTGTTTTAGGGATGTGTGCATACCGCCGGCCAAAGTGGAATTACCCCCAGATGGGGAACAAATTAATTATCAACGAAAATGAAGATATATTCATCGGTAGTAAACTTGTCGTGTCGCTTGCCCAGTGAGTCCTCCCAGGATGGCAGTGAAGGTGAAGGTGATGCGTTTTCCGGGCAGTTTTGTTGCCGGTTTCACAAGCGAAAAGGATGGTTTTGGTGGTGAGAAATCGGAATTTATATCCGTGTGGAAAAAGGTGACCACGAAAGAAATTTGTGCAAAACAGGACACAGTAATTGCTAGCCGAAGCGGAAGATAGCATACTGTTCTTTTGGTGGTATGATTGAATGTGCATTCTGGGAATGAGAATAAATGGAGGTTTTCCACTTTATTTCAAACAAAAAATAAATATTTTTTTGAAGACTGCTTCATGAGATAAACCTGTTGGAAGCTTCGAGTTGTTCCATCAAGAGAAATACCACAGCCCAGCAACTACACGAGGTCCTTTTCGTATTGCGGCTACGATGACGCGGCATGATGTGATAACAACAAGCAACCCTTCACGCTGCCATCTAATAAAAACTAATGAAGGTTGAGCGCAGCACCGTGCAACACACCCTTCGTGAGGTTATGCGAGTTCGGCATGTGTACTCGAATCCTTTCCGTATTTAATAGGAACTGCTCAGACACCCAATTAGCATATAGGCATGATCAAGCAGGTCCGTAAGGTAAATAGGACCGAAAGGACAGGTCGTTGGCCCTTTAATGCTGTCCTGCAGAGGTGGTTTGGTGGTTTTCAGTAGCATCGTTTCGTGTCAACTTTGAAACCATGCAGATAAATGGAGTACTCTTAGAGGTGGAGTACTCTTTTAAAACGAATAAAATGCTCTCTTTAAGGGGAAAAAGGAAAACCGGGTTTTCAAAGAACAAATGAAAACCTGCTTATCATTGGAGATTTCGACAAACATGTTTTGATCGTTTCGTTGCTGTCTCGTGTAAATTTCGGCGCATTTGTGATTGACCTTACATACTAAATTTTCCATCCCTAGAGCTGGCGAATTCATCCTTCAATTCCTTCAATCTTCAATTTCCACTTCATTAACTGTACGTGGAAAGCACATCCTTAGTGTAATGGTTATTGAATAGATCCGGCCATAATGGAAACTGAGTCCTCACAGAATCTACTATTCACATGAATTGCTTACAGGTTGCGATTAATCTACCCAAGTTACAAGGTTTACTAATTTGGGCAAAATAATGCACATTGAGCAACCATTCTAGTACAAGTTACAAGGCTTAAGCCATGAAATCAATGACGATATTGTTCATGGAGTTTATGATAAAATTGTGCAGCTAATAGTTCTTGGAAAGCATATAGCAATTGTGAGCTGCCGAAGAGATTTCAGTGATATTTCTGATAAATTAACTTGATAAATCAATCTTCTCCTGAATGAAGAATATGACCAAATTATGACATATTTTAAGTAATAATAAGTATTTTTTTTCTTATTGAGAAACAACAGCTAGGATGTAAAGCTGTATAATACTGATTACTATCAACAACACGTAAAGATAAGTCTACCTGTTTGTCCGTAGGGAGCACAATTATCGCTAAAGCAAAGTGTTCCGTCTCCAAACGATCTCAGCTTTAATGCTAATCGAAACATGTTCAAGGCGCTCATGTATACACAGGAAATCAACTATTTAAATATATTTATATAATTCCATAATGTGCGCTAATTATTGTAGGAATTGGTATACAGCGTGGTATAAAATAGATACAAAATATATTCAATTCATGGCTCTTCTTCAACAAGTCGTACGAAAAAAGGTCATAAAGGACCTCACGTTACTGTTGCTGACAATTCGAGCTTTCAACGCAGATGTCTAAGGCTCGTCTTTTAATCCGAATCAGTGACAAAGCAAATCTAAACGGATGCAATCTAATGCAAAATTCCACGAATTGTGGTTCAATTTTGATATGCTTTGCGGGATTACGAATACTTAAGGTTACCCTTTCTACCGATGACGTTTCCCCAAGCAGCGTGATACCACGGAATACATCTTTTGACATAAACAGCTATCTAGAGCGGGAAATATCGACCTGAGTGCCTTGACATAGTATACCAGTACCAGTGTTGGAGGACATTTGGAATGGTAGAATACGCGTGATAACACCACCTTTGAACGCAATTCATAGAAAAACAATACGTCATTTCGATAGTCAATCCCGACGATCCAACGGAAATACGCGAACGGTATCCTCAAGGTAGAACGTCGATCATTTGTCAGCACTACAGGATCTTGAGGTAGAATAACGGGTTATTAGCAGGAAAAAAAGGAAAACGTGTGAAATAAACAGATAATCTAGATATAATCCAACACACACTTGTGGGGATCAACGCTACTTATGAAGGTTTTCAGGAAGAAAAGTGGCTTTTGTAATATGGAAAGCTGATTCTTCATGCAAAACTCCACAATACAACAAAAAAATGAAACTTAAGCGTCGCAAAATAGACAACAAAGAACAATTCATTTCTCCAAATTTTCTTCGAATTCTATGTAATTTGATGCCTCTCACAATATGCTTTGATGTTCTTCCTGACTGCCTTGCAGCAGGTGGTAGCCTATCGGTCCATGGCTGATGAAAATTCATATTCCCTAGACTAGATACTGTAGCCATTCTACAAAGGAAGAGTAAAATTATAGAAAAAAAAAAATAGGATTGGAACGGGTTATGCGTACACATTTTCCCGTGCTATAGCTTAACAGTTCTTGGAGTCTCCAATCCACTGATCTCATTGTCAAAATTCATCCTTACACAGCGGATACCATTTTTTCTAGTCTTAATGATGTCTAGCTGAAATTTCCGTTAAGTTGAGGCCCTAAGCGGTCACAGGATAGAGGTCCTGCTGAAGTGTCGAGTAGAGGTCCAATATTTCAAATATAAGGATACATCGGCAACTAATTACACGCGAGTTTCACGTGGCCACTCGGTCCGCGTAGAGCTTCGCCAACTGTTCTTTCCAGAAAAAAAATGCGTTAAAGTTGGACAATTTTTAAGAAATTTTGCGTGTTTAAGTATTCTGTTAATTTCTTCCAAAAAAGTGGTTTTGCTCTGGTACGTTTTGCTCCAAAATCTTCTTCAAGAAATTTCGTTTGCTTTTCACATTCAAACATATACACTCGCTTAATACACTCCCGAATTCCTTTCAGCACAACATTTACGTAGTTTGGACGTATCTAAACCATGACCAACCCGGTGTCTAAATGAAGATGGGAAACTATACGAAGAGAAAATCCTTTATGCTCAGCCACACAATTGATGGTGCAAACATGTTCGCCGTCCTCAAACGACTGCATCGTTTCATGGCCATGGTGACCGCGTATGACACACTGTTGCAGATCCCTTGGCTCAAAAGATACAAAAAGGAGGCGATGACGTTCATGGGGAAAGGGGTTCCATCCAATACAGGACGGACGAGACATAGCCATCTGTAATAATCATAATTTTTACAACTCTAGTTTTACTTTACGACCGCGCTTAGTAGATGAAACGGCACAGTCGGTTGGTACAACTGGAAAAGGGAGGAGAAAAGTTAATTCTGCGTTGTTTTTATCCATCGTCCCACGGTTTTGCTTCGATCATTGGTCGTTGGTTTGCTTGACCTTCACACAGGGAATGTTCCATAAAACCACTAACGATTGGATGATAAATAGCGGTTTAAACATTTATAATTGTGCCACACTTTCTACTACCAACAGCATGGAAGGATTCTCGGAAAATGTGATAAAAAGTGTAGCAAACTCATACTTTTTCCTCTAAACATTTTATTATTTTTCTGCTTTTATTATGTGTGTGCTTCATTGAGTCATAAATGTTTCAAAATATGTAAACCTACCATTCGCGCCACAAGAACAGTTTTATTTCCTGTATTTCAAAAAGTGTAATTAAATTTAACCTTGCCCTTCAAACAAACTTTCACAACAACTAATTTCTTTTCATTAGAGCAAAATTTCTCACGCCCAAAACAGAAAACATGAGTTTCCCAACAGCAAACACACAGCTTAATTGAACAGAACAGAAGCTACACCGGGCAGCACTAATCGAGTCCACGTTCTTGGATTCTTTTTTCCCAGAATTAGCACCCGGAGCGCGAGCAAAAGAAGCAACACTGCGCCCGGCACCCCGTCCCACGATGAGGATGATGATGATGATGATGGAAGATCGGTTTCATCTGTTGCTAGCTGCACTAGTGTTAGGGCTTTCCTCCGCGCCGGTCGAACTGCACGCGTTGGCGTCCGCCATTGCACGAATGTCATGTGACTGTCCCCGTAGCAGCACCAGCAGCAGCAGTGTCGACAGCTTCCTACGAGCGAATGTGTCCTCCCTGCTGACGACCGGGACGCGCAACCGAACCGGAGACGAGCTGTACGTGGGCTTCCTGGCCGGCTACGTGCACTCCAAGGTACGTAACGGCGGCACACCTGGCTCACACACACGGTCAAGGTTGCGAGGATTGCCTTGATGGGCCCTAATCCGTAACGGCCACACGTCTGTGTGGTCTCTTGAAGACGGCAATGATGATGATGATGTGATGATGGCATCGGTAGTGCTTTACGATTGCAAGGTAGTGCAACGGTATGTTCCCTTGAGACATTGGCAACGACCGTAAAGGGGTTGGTTTGTGGGAAATGGGTGCTAGTCATGCAAGGTTGCAGGATAATTGTGATTTATCAACCTCATCACACACAAGCTCGGGGAATATTGGCTAGTGGGATAGGTTTGTTTTACATGCGGTTACATTTTATGAACGGGAATCTACAGTGCTGGGCGTGTTGTTGGTCGATGCCTGAAGTACAATTCTAAGACCAATCATAATAAATAATGTTTTCGTCATTATCAAAACATAAGGATGTAGGTCACTCTAAACTGTACATTTCCCAGAATCGTTTCCAATCAGGAATTAAAACATAAAGCAAGCCCAAATCAGCTTAACGCCATGCAGGGTAATGGGAGTTGAAAGCTTCCTCGTTTGTAAGCCCACAAAATCTCCTTCCGGCACGTATGTTCGCTTCAGCTCGATTGGGCACCTGATGGAGATATTAAGCAATTGCAAATAGATTAATATTTGATCGAACCGTACGTGTGTGTGTGTGTGTATTCTTTTTTCATAGGTCGTCCTGGGTGCACTACTCCTAGCGATAGAAACCATAAACAACGATTCGACGCTACTGCCCGGCAAAAAGCTACGCCTCCGTGCAGTCGACATCGGTGCCCAAAAGTCGCTCAAAGCGTTCCCGATTAAGTAAGTATGCCAGTATAACTGCACCTAATATGTACACACACACACAAGACTCATGCTTCCCACTCACACACACACACACACACACCTTTCGTGCAGGAAAATGACCGAAATGCGCGACAATGGAATAGTTGTATTTATTGGACCGGATGAAACCTGCACCTCGGAGGCACTGGTCGCGTCCGCCTGGAACCTGCCGATGATATCGTATGTGAGTGTGACAATTTCCATTCTCTTCCGCTAGAAAATGTTACAAATTAAACATATCCACGCACTCGTTTTATTTGCACAATGGCAGAAATGTGCCGACATTGCCGTGTCGGACAAAACGGTGTACAGCAGCTTCGCCCGCACGCTACCGCCGGCGACGAAGGTATCGAAGAGTGTCGCCGCCCTGCTGCTGGCTAATAATTGGCACTGCTTCAGCATTGTCGCCAGCAAACATCCCGCCTGGAGCATGGAGATCGCGCATGCAATTGAGGTAACAATATTGTGGCGAACGTTGGGGGGGGGGGG
>KI919840.1:0-17098 GCA_000473525.2 Anopheles melas | reverse complement strand
TTGAGGTAACAATATTGTGGCGAACGTTGGGGGGGGGGGGAGGGGGCAGTGAGAATTGTAAAACAGGATTCTTTTCCAGGAAGTAGAATGCATTTGCCAATGGGGGGATGAAGCATTTCCTTGCAATTTGTCGCGTACTTTTTCTGCGAATCAATGCAGCGTCTAGAGTGAATTGTTGACTTTCTAGTTGTCGAATCACATGGGGCATGAAATTAATACGACATGCGACCAAGTGCATGATGCCTTGTACGTCAATTGATGGCGTAGAAGAAAGATACGATTTCATAACAATTAAAAATGGTTTTTGTTCGTTGTATCATCCGATGCTATGTTATGAAAATATATGAAAGTCAGGAAGGATTACTTAAGTTACCAATAAGTACTCAATATAATAATCAAAGCTCTAATTATAAAAAAACAGCGTTTGCACCAGTGTTACGCTGTTTCTCACGGTTTTTTTTAATTATTTTGAACAAAATATTGAAAGATTTTTAAAGACATTGACAATTGTTAAATATCCTTGAAAAGATGCTACAAAGATTTGCATGGTTTTTTGTTTGTTTCCCGTAAGTTTTTGGGTTAATCTCACGATTTCTTGCCAGTTTCTCAAATACGTTTGAATCATTCCCACGATTCGCTCGCATCGTCTTCTGTTTTGTAGACAACTTGAATAAATTTTAAATTGAAATCTTCTTGAACAATTTTTTAACATGGACATACTATAATAGGCGTAAAGTTATAAGACGTACGCAAAAATAAGGATTTCAATTTAAAAAAATCGTTAATGTATGTTGACATAAAAAAAGAGTATTTTGGGAAAACTGTTATGGTGGGTTTGTAAAAACTGTTACAAAAACAATTTAAGAAAACAATTACATTAACATATGAAAAATTGTGCATAACCTTGAATTGAAACTTTTTAAACTCCTTATAACGAATAGAAACCCCATTTTCAGTCTTTGAAGAATTTACGAAGGAAAATTTTTGGGAAATTGTTTGCATCTGAAATAACACCACTTCAGCAAACAAACCTCAAACATAGCCAACAAAACATAAATACATTATTTGCTTTAAAAAACTTCTTCCTGTAGTTGCAAGCGGAATTAAACAATCTCACCGTGAACCACTTCCGCATCTATTCGGACTACATCCCGTCCAAAATCTATGAGCTGCAGGAGATAGTGGACAACACTTACCGCAACACACGGGGTATGAAAAAACCCACATATACTCCTTGCCATCGCTCATAAAACATAATCAACCCGTTCAAACACTACTTCCCTTCCCAAACAGTGTACGTGTTCGTGGGCGATCATATCGAAATGGTGGACTTTGTGCGCTGCCTGCAGAACCGAAAGCTGCTCAGCACGGGCGACTACATCGTGATATCGATCGATGACGAGATCTACGACCCAAACATGAAGCGCAATATCTATCAAGGTAATGAATGCTGAGAGCGAAATTAGAACGCACCGCAACACACCTAAAACGCCCGTAATTTCACCCGTATAGAGTATTCCGATTTCTACCAAAAGTACATCGGCAACTCGAAAGACAAACATCAGCAGAACCGCAAGCGCTACAACTACAAGGACCAGGAGCGGCTGCAGGAAGCTTTCCAGTCGGTGCTGCGCATATCGCCCCTCTTTCCGATGAACCCAAAGTATCGCAAACTTTGCCACCAGTTCAAGCTGTACTCGCGCAAGGATCCGTTCCGTGTGCCGTTGCCCTACAATCGGCACATATTTGATGAGATTCAGGTATGGGGTTGGAAGACGGATCATCGCACCGTCATTGATCGATGGTGCCGATGACGTCTGGCCGTCTCTGGGGCTAACAGATTTGTCCGTCCGTCTTTAAGGTTCCCATCTACGGTGCGTACCTGTACGATGCACTCATCATCTACGCCCGGGCCGCGACGGAGGTGCTTCGGGCCGGTGGTGACGTCTCGGATGGAAGATTAATTATGCGCCATATATTCAACCGCTCGTACCACTCGATCCAGGGATTCGATGTGAGGAAGAGTGTATGTTGCAAGCATTGGGAGGTATTCTAAAAAACGGACTTTCCTTCCTCTACTTCGATTTAGGTGTACATCGATGCGAACGGGGACGCCGAGGGCAACTTTTCGGTCATCGCGTTACAGAAGGACGACAAAGTGAACAACTCACTGCACATGTCGATGCAACCGGTGGCACTGTTTGCGTACGGCGCACGGAATGCCACCGGTACCGGTACGACGCTGCCCGAGTTTCGCTACCTCAACCCGAACCGCCCGATCATGTGGCTGAAGGGACGGCCGCCGCTGGCAGAACCCGTCTGTGGCTTCTACAATGAAAAGTGTCGCCCGAAGGCGAAGGACTGGCGGTACATTACCGGTGCGCTGGTCGTGATTCTCTTCATGGCGATATTTACCATCATCCTGTTCAAGTGAGTGGTGGTGTTGACTGGGACATCATTATGGACTGTGGCATCAAACTGCTGCTAATGAACGTTATTTGGTGCTGCTTTTTTGTCCTCTTTTTGTAGACATTATCGCTACGAGCAGACGTTAGCCTGTCTGCTATGGAAGGTGGACATGAAGGATGTGATACTGATAACATCACCCGACGCACTTTACAACAACGAGCTACGAAAGAATCTTGTGAGTAAAATTAAGTAAATAGAATTACAAATCAATCATATGCAACGAGGAGAAAAAGTAAAAAGGACCCAAATCAAGATCCGTCTTGTCTTGACACTACACTATAGTGTTTTATGGATCTTTTGGAAAGATTCATCCATATAATTCTTTGATGATAAGTTATTCGAATTTCGAATCAAAAACTTCTAATGAATCATGAATCACTAAAAAGTTATAAATTAAATTGAATCGCTAAGGATTTATCAACAGTCTCAACAGATTCATGAATATCCAAAATCTGAAAGTTTGCATTGTCTATCACACGTGTTGATGTGCTCTTGGGACGACTGGGCCCGGTCACACGAAAAGCATTGGTTAGCCATGACTTAGCAGTCAGGAATCGTTCCAGGACACAAAAAGGCTTAATTTACATTTAAATCACTAATTAAAATTATATGATAAGAAAGTTGAGATTTGAAGCCTTGAAAATTGATATTTTTCGAAACTAGAGATTCAGATTCAAAGATTAATTTTGAAGATTTATTCAATTTCATGAATCTAAATCAGTGTTAGCCATTCCTAGTCTTTTTGTGATATTAATAAACCTAAATGAATAACCTTTCCTCAGGTATGCCAACAAAGCATTATGGTCAACAGTGCGGGAGACGTTAATAAACGGGCCTACACGACGATTGGTATGACATTCTTGACTACCCTCTATCCTTTATGAACAATTTCTTACCAACAAAAGTCATTCCCAGGTCTCTATCGTGGCAATATCGTCGCTATCAAGTATCTCCACAAGCGAACCGTCGATGTTACGCGTAACATTCGCAAAGAACTAAAGCAGATGCGAGAAATACGCCACGAGAATCTGATCACGTTCGTCGGTGCATCGATCGACCACGGTACGGTAAGCATCCTGACGTCATACTGTGCCCGCGGGAGCCTCGTCGATGTGCTTTCGAACGAAGATCTCAAGCTAGATCACATGTTCGTCTCCTCGTTGGTGAGCGATATCGTCAAGGGACTGATCTACCTGCACGATAGCGATGTAGGTTCGCACGGGAATTTGCGATCAAGCAAGATCTTGATCGATTCTCGCTGGGTCGCCCAGATAGCGGACTTTGGGCTGCATGAATTTAAATCCTGCCAGGAGGAACCAAGCAAGTAAGGCACTTTTAGCTAAATTTGCTGTCATAGGCTTCTAAAAATACGATGTGATTAACCCCTTTTTCAGGTTTGAAAAAGAGCTGCGCCGCAGTCTGTGGAAAGCACCGGAATTACTGCGCGATCCTAACTGTCCACCGAAGGGTACCCAGAAGGGCGACGTATACTCGTTCGGTATTGTGCTGTACGAGATCATTGGACGGAAAGGCCCATGGGGTGATCTTAACATGAGCTGGCAAGGTACAACCAACACGTCTAACATCGGATTCTCCCATCTTCTGATCACACAATTTCCTTTTTTCCCAGATATTGTAGCTCGCGTTATGTCACCGGAAGAGTATGGGATTTTCCGCCCATCGCTGCGAGGCATTGACGCCCCAGAGTACGTCATACAGCTGCTCCACTCGTGCTGGGAAGAGGACCCAGAAGATCGACCAGACATACGATTGGTACGGGTGAAGTTGAAACCGATGCAAGCCGGACTGTAAGTGATCTTCGGGGGCAGAAAATGACCATTCACCAACACCCTTTACGCTTCGTTTCGCTGCAGCAAACCAAACATATTTGATAACATGCTCGCGATCATGGAAAAGTATGCCTACAACCTGGAGGGGATCGTACAGGAGCGCACCAATCAGCTGTCGGAGGAGAAAAAGAAGACGGAATCACTGTTGCTAAGGATGCTGCCGAAGTGAGTTGTTGATGGTTTCATCTCCTTCTAAAGCTTACGTCCTCGCTTACTCTCACCTTTTCTAGGAGTGTGGCTGAGTCGCTCAAGCGCGGTGAACGGGTCGAGGCGGAATGTTTCGACTGTGTGACGATTTTCTTCAGCGATCTGGTCGGCTTCACGGAACTGTGCGCCCAAAGCACACCCTTCGAGGTGGTGGAAATGCTGAACGATCTCTACACCTGCTGCGACTTTATCATCTCCAGCTACGACGTGTACAAGGTGGAAACGATCGGTGACGCGTACATGGTCGTGTCGGGACTTCCGCTCCGGAACGGTGATCGACATGCGGGAGAGATCGCTTCGCTTGCCTTACATCTGTTGAATTCCATCTCGAACCTGGAGATAAGGCACCGGCCGGGGGAGTTTATTCAGATGCGCATTGGCATACATTCGGGCCAGTGTGTGGCTGGTGTTGTGGGACTGAAGATGCCCCGGTACTGTCTGTTTGGTGATACGGTCAACACAGCCTCCCGGATGGAAAGCAATGGGGAGGCGCTGAAAATCCACATCTCTTCAATTACGTACGGGTTGTTGAAGAAGCTCGGGGGCTATAAGTGTGAGGAGCGGGGCATCATTAAGGTTAAAGGGAAGGGTGAAATGCGAACCTACTGGTTACTCGGCGAGGACGACCAAAAGCGGATGGATCGGTTCGGTTCGAACGATGCAATTACGAGTTTGAGTAAGTGTTCCTTCAAAACGTGTTGATGCCTTCAAATATTTACAAAATTATCCTCTTTTCCAGCCATACCGGATCTCCTGTGTACACCGGATCAATCCCAAACCAACCTAAGCCGACCGTCGCTGAGGCGTATGCTGTCCGATGCTACCGTGCCGATGCTACAAACATCCCATCAGCACAGTACCAGCGATCAGCAGATTCCATCCGTAAGCTTCTTGGCGCACAATGGGCCGAATCTGGGCTGCTACATCTGCCACAAGCGGAAGCTGCACATGGGCAACACACCCATGGCCGACAGTACGCAGCGGCTCTCGATCATCCATGGGAGCTACGGTGTGGACGAGGCGATATGCACCTGCCGGCAGAAAAATTGTCTCCTAGAATACTACAACGACAACCTGATGACAGTGCGGACGATTCGTGAGCCACGATCGGCACCGCAGATCACGTTCATGCAGTGAGGCTTAAATTGGATCAGGAATTTCCATGCAGATGGAACGGGAAAATACGGTTTCATTGAAAGATTGCAAGTACGTGGAGAACACTTGTGGTTAACAACAATAAGAAATACGCAAACCATTTGATAGCTATTTACATGTCGAAACAGTGTCGTTATACTGTAAACACACGTCCGCCAATTAGTGTTTTTGATGTGTTTTGCAAATGCAAGCAAGTATTAATTGACAAGTTTATCGCATTATCTGTTGAGTTCGTCTTGATGAATATCACAAGAATAAATACGGATGTAGTAAGTTATTGCAATTTGCCATCAGATATGCTAAGCTTTACATATTCTTTCATTTTACAGAATAATTAAACTGGAAATGACGGATTGGCAGAAATGCGAAGCTCCTGGACAACTTTTATAGTAGGCTCGTGTTTGGCTATATCGTCACTAGAAGCGAATACTACGCTATCTTGCATATAATATTTGAATTTCTGTAGGCATCTGAGACACAGATCCTTTTAAAATACAAAAAAAAAATGTCTATGCTGTTGTTGAAGAGGAAGATGCTCAGAAGGCTATTTGTCCTAGAATGTTGGCTACATCCAGTAAGGTTCATTATGACCTTTTTGGTCATTTAAGCAGAGAGGTCATTGATGATCAAAGGTGAGGAGAGCCTCCTCTTTGTTGTAAAGCATATGATCAACGTATGATTTAGGAATTAAGTAAAAAGTTTTCATTATGATATAGTAAGAGCATCCAATGAGGATATTCGACTATCCACATCTAAGTGGCTATAAAGTTCAATGATCAACTGGACCGGATGGCGTTGGAAATGATTTGGAAGGATGTTCTAAATAATGCCACCTATTAAATATGCTTTAATTTGTACTGCACTCACCTTACATTTATCCAAGCAGTTGCAGTAGCCCTACAAAAAGTGCAAAAAACTGGTTCATTAGCTGGCAGAACGAAAAACACGTAAAAAATAGTAATGAAAGTTGTTTACCTTTTAGTAGACGCCACAGCATCCAACAAATCGCAAGCTTCACTTCATTTCATTTCAAACACTGCACGTAGTTTCTTGCTTTCCTTTATTCACACACAACACAAACAATTGATAAACACGTTTTTTACGCATAAAACACTACAAGAAACATTTTTCTCTAATTTTCCACAAACGCGCCAAAATTCACACCAAAAACTCGCTCGCGCGGTCTGGTTGGAAACGTCAAACCCGCAAAACGTCACCAGTGACAGCTCGATGCGGCACCAAAAAAAAACCGCGATTGTTTATGTTTTGCTTTTGATGCCAAGCGCGCCCGGCCGCTCCGGTTTAGCGGAAATGCGAAAGCGAACACCTGAAAATGATTCACGACATTTTGTTCACACTTTTCTCCTCCAATGCGGAACTACCGATAGAAAACTTTACCGTAAGTAGTAAACGTTTGCACCCGGGTGTAG
This sequence comes from Anopheles melas, assembly GCA_000473525.2. Lineage (NCBI taxonomy): Eukaryota > Metazoa > Arthropoda > Insecta > Diptera > Culicidae > Anopheles > Anopheles melas. The sequence continues at coordinate 9,987 of KI919840.1, read as the reverse complement.
TTTTCTCACTGGAACCGTTCCTTCTTCCACGCCCGGGTGCGCGATCTCCTAGATTCCGGAGGTGGCGTCCACCTTCCTGCACCCCGGGGAAATCCACATCCTCGAGGAGCTGATCCGGATTGCCAACCAGTACAAGGAGATCAAAAAGTTTGTTCAACAGTACGGCACGCTGAATGCCGGGTTGCTGAAACCGAAGCAACAGAAACCGACGGAAGAGCCGCTGCCCCAGGGACTCTATCTGCAGGCGTTCGTCGATGGGCTGGAGCTGGTGGTGAAACCGTACCGGGATCTGGTGGTCGAGCTGGAGGCAAAGTATCTGAAGCGCCCGAACCTGTCGCTCATGTTTATCTTCCACCAAGTGAGCCAGTATCGTTCGTTGTTTGGGTTTCTGCTACAGCTGATCAGTAGTGTCGTGACGCAAAGGATTCACGGCTGTGCATTGCTTCCCTACCTACAGCAGCACTGTCTGCACGGGAATGATGCCAACTACCAGGCAGTGAAAACGTGAGTTAATTCTCAATGCGTCTAACCCTGTACGGCTTTAAAGGTGCGTGTTTTTTTTTTTCATTTTTCAGCATCCAAAAATCAGTTTATGTCATCTTTCTCAAACAACTGTACGGTTGGCTGATGCACGGCAAATTCGTCGATCACTATGGGGAGTTTTTCATACAGCAGGTGGAAAGCAGCGCGAAAGCTGCCATCACAGCGGGCGGTGCGGCGATCGTTAACCCGCCGCCCGGCCACACCTCCATCAACACGTCGGACAGTGCGAGCATCAACACGGAGCTGTGGCGGTACGAGATACGGCGCGAAATGTTGCCCTACTACTTCCCTGCCAGCTGGGCGGAAAAGGTGCTGTTCGTCGGCCAGACCGTGCTGATGTGTCACTTCGATCCACGGCAGCAGATCGCCGACCGGGCGGCGTCCAAAGGGAGCAGAAAGGGAGCGGCCCTGGCAGCGGCGGCCGGCAAAGACAATCTGTGGGGTGACCACGAGCAGCAACTGTTCCGCAAGTTTCACCAGCTGCAAAGCGAGGAGAATCTCAACGTGACCAAGTTCGAGCATCTGGTGGACGAAATTAAGGAGCAGGTCACGAAGCACATGTCCACGATCGTGATCGAAAAGGCGGACCTGGAGCGGCAGTTGCGGCTGATGAAAGACTTCTTCCTGCTCGGGCGGGGTGAGCTGTTTTCCGAGTTTTTGACGCAAACGCAATCCCTGAAGTTGCTGATCGGGAAGGAAATTAATGATGGCACGACGCGCGATCTGAACCGTGCGCTGAAGCTAGCCGCCAACAGCATCAATCTGGGCGAGGACATCGAGCAGTTCTCGTTCGAGCTGCCGTGTGGCAGCCGAGACGGCAGTGGGGAGGAGAGTTCGTTCTGCTACGAAACGAAAAGCGCCGTCGGGCACATCATGCTCAAGTACAAGGTGAAGTGGCCGCTGCATCTGCTTTTCTCGCCCCGCATTCTCGAGCGGTACAATGAAATGTTTCGCTTTCTGCTGCGCATTAAGAAAATCCAGCACGATCTGCTGCAGATCTGGTCGTACCAGCGGGAGCGGCGCATGAAGCACAACTCGGAGGTGGTGCAGCTGCGCAACAAGCTCATGTTTCTGATCAACAATCTGCAGTACTACCTGCAGGTGGACGTGCTGGAGAGTCAGTTTGCTATTTTGATGTCAGCGATCGCGAACACGGCCCGCCAGGCGCATGATTTCGAGCGCATCCAGCGCGCGCACACGATCTTTCAGGCGAACGTGCTCAGTCTGTGCTTTCTGCTGACTGGAGCGAACAGTGGCGAACCATCGTCGGGGTCGTCGCTCAATGCGACCACCAACACCGGCACCACGATGATGACGGGCGTGATACAGGTACAGGAAAATCCGGTCCTAACGATACTGGACAGCATCCTGTCGATCGTCGATCGGTTCTGCACGTTCTGTCTGCTCTGCAAGGACCCGATGACGAAGGTGGAGCGGAACGAGTTTCTTACGTACGAGCAGGGGTAAGTGGACAAAGGGAAAGAGAGTAAAAAAGGGCGTTTTTCAACATTCACCCCACTTTCTCTTACAGATTCATGAACCACGTCGATTCGTTGCTGAAGCTTCTTATTGGACTAAAGGCAGGACCGAGCAGTGCACCACTTTCGCAGCTTTTGCTTCGGTTGGATTTTAATCATTGGTTTAGTTCAAACACACAAAGTACGGATTAATAGCGGGTGTCGGGCAACCCCATATTTATTGCCTCCGCGGTGCCGGATCAATGCTGCTCCTCTTCCACCTGCATCTTCTCGAGGTGGGTCTTCATTAAAATACACTTCGTCATGTGACACTCGCACGGCAGATGATGTTCCTCTTTCTCTGCATCCAGCAGCGTTAGCTGCAGATCGTACCTGTGAGAAAGAATCGGATTATTGCAACGTTTCTCCCCTTTCGATGCCAACGACGGTGACCATTACCTTCGATTCGTTTCCTTGTTGCGTGTCATTGTCAGACTAAAGGCGACCGGATCGCGCTCTTCCAGCTCCTCGCAAGCATCTTCCGGCAGCGGGATCACGGTCTGCTTCCAGTGTGTTTCCGGCGCGGACGGATTGGTGGAGAGCTGCAGCTGCTCCTCCGCACCATCGCCCGGAAAGGTACACTCGAACCAGATGCAGAATCCCTGCAGCTTCCCGGATCGTGACGCCACAATCACATCCTTCACCTCGATACTGTTCAGCTCTTCCGTCGTTACCTCCATCAGGTCAAACCACGCTATAATGTGCCCGTCGTAAAGCAGATGCTCCGGCGCGACGGTTAACACTTCCGGATTGCCCGAATTCTGTTCGCGCAGCGCACGGCCAAAGCATCGCATGCTCACGCCGGACAGACTTTCCCACCGATCGAACCGCGACGGTACACTGCACGGTGCCACGTACAGGGTGGCCGTGTCGGGAAACATAAGCCCGTTCGGTTTGAGGAACTTGTCGCGCGCGTACAGCACCGAATCGAGCATGCCCTCGTGCAGCAGGAAGAAACCCATCCACTCGGACACGATGATGTCGACCCGTTCGCCTTCGGGCAGCTGGAAATCTTCCACCTTGCACTCGCTCACTTCTATCACAGCTTGCAGTTGGTTCTCTTCCACCACGGCCCGGGCGAGCCGGGCCAGGTTGGAGGCTTCAACCGCATACACCTTGCTCGCACCTGCCTGTGCGCAGAAGATGGACAGGATTCCTGTGCCGGCGCCGACATCGAGCACGGTTTTGCCCTCGAACAGGGCCCGGTTGCAGAGGATCGCTTTCTGGTAAGCTTCCTGTCGCGGTTGATCCGTAAGCATAAGCTCGTGGACCTGGAAGGACGAACGGTGTGCTGGTTCAACATTAAATTGTAACTACAATTCACCCAACATACCTTAAGATCCTCGTAACTGTCGAAGTAGCTGGCCGGATCGATCTGGTCCGTGTATTCCATGCTGAAGCACAAGCAAAGGCACCAAAATAAAACAACTCAAGACTCGAACCGCGCTGCGAGCACGTTTTTCTTGCATTTGTTTATGTCAGGCATGGCAAACATTTGTGGTAATGTTATGTGTTCCAATAATTAGCTCTAACATTATCAAGGCGAGTGAATATAATTTATAATTGTAGCATAAATACATTTTAATTAATTATAATAACGTTTCTAAAGAATATCCAAAGGTTGTTGAAATATTGTACGGTTTAGTTTATGTATCTGGTGCGCCACCCCTGAGAAAGATGTTTTGAAATTGATGATTAACCCAAACAACATTTTGGACATCCATTTTAGCACATATGCTTAATTCGAACTAAAGTGCAGTTTTGCCCTCGCCCAGCCTCTCTTTGACGATTGCGCAACAGATGACGCTAGATGTCGATCGATCATTTTAATCGATCATCGATTTTGATAGTCGAAGAATTTCATTCAGCATACTTTTTAGTTGGTTACATGATTTTCGTAAACATTTTATATCGCCAAGCACATATTTTTATGTGGCAGCCGGTGGACAGAAACATAAAAAATACCACAGCAATTAAATTTGTTTTCTGTTTCATTAAATATAAACAAGGAAAAATAAAAAGCTTCAGAAATTGATATTTACTACTGCATTCAGGCTGCAAGTGAAGTAATAATATAGCTTTGTGCAGATAACATTAAAAAAAAAATGATGTCTCAGCTAATTAATTACGATTTTATTTAGACTAATGTTGCTGAAAAGTATACAACTCCAGATAGTCCCTGTGATACGCGGTACCTCTTAGGTAGCGGTAATCGGTCCTGCTGACATGCGTGCGTGCGAAAAAATAAAAATTGTTTCAGTTTTGAAGCATGTGTTTCCAATCTGACATCCGCAGGCGTCAAAATTCCATACATTTTTAGAAAACGTACGCTCGCAGGAACGATTACTACTACCGGATTGGGAGATACGTCGTTTTCAAAATGTGACAGTTCTTTTAGCAAATTGACATGAGCATCAATTATCAAATGCAAAAAAAATCCTTTTTAATCGAACCTTACAATTTTAACCCGTTTTGAATGATTTTTAATCTACAGTCAGATTCATATCTAGCAAAAAGCACCAACTACATGCAAAATTACACGACAATTTGTGATAAATTCGCTGGAATTAGTGAAATTCGACTTACGCGGAAATTTGAGATACTCGCGGTATTTTGCTGCCGTTTTTGATCCCCATCAATAGTGTATGTCGTAGACTGCCTGTATCATCTTTCAAATTTGCGGGCCACTTGCAGGAGTTGATAGGCATATAGTATGAATTAAATATCTAGGCATCGCTGAAACGTTGGAACGGAAAACGCATAGAAATTTAAAATAAGATGAAAGAAGGACAGAGGGAGAGAGAGAGAGCGAGAGAGAGAGACCAAAAAGAAAGCGACCGAGAGAAAAGCGAGCGAAAACGAAAAGCGAGCGAAAACGAAAAGCGCGGTATGCAAAAATCTGACAGAAGGAGAGACGATCGTTAGTCTGGTGATTAATTGGGTAGGAAAAAGATCAACAACTCAGTGATCCAATTGTAACCTTTTAAAGTTAATAAAATTATAAAAAGCTTAGCAAAATGAGCGCAAATCATGCCACCACCGTCATAGAATTGCGAAGAAATTAGAAGTCTCGCACAGTCAAGGGAGAAATTGCCAAACCCTGTAATCCTGTAATTAATTTATTGAATGTGAGCATACAAATCCGTTGGCTTGATCATAATAAGTCAACCCTTTTGTTTATAATTCATATTTTGAAAACAAATGATGAGCATGGAACATATATTTAACAAAACAGAAACAGAAAAGCAGTTGTTCTAAATTTTAAACCCATTTCTTGTTCGAATGTGTTTTAGTACAACACTGCCGATCCAAAACTGCATCACGGGTACATCGAGTGTGCGACGCACCTTCCCATAATCACTGTTGTGCTGTCGGTACGCGAAGACGCTGCTGCTCCTGGCTGCTATTTGGTGTGGTGAAAATTCAACCGAATAAAAAAAAAAGTACCAGTCGTCCCTCAAGAACGCGATTCCAGCATGGATATTGTGCGGGAGAAAGTGCGCACCGACAAACTAAAGAAAAGCCAGACGTGCCGGTTTTGCCTGGCTCAGAATGTGCCGCTCACTTCCATATACGCGGCACAAGATCAAAATATATCAACTCCGCTGCCGCTGCAGATAATGTCCTGCGTGGGTATAGAGGTACGTATGTGTTGGGTTAAACCCCGGCTGGGGATGGTGCAGTGTGTAGTGTGAGACAGAACAAAACAGAAGGTTTCGGGGAAAATGCACAAAACCAAAGCGAAATTTCTGTTTGGCTTGACCGGGAAAATGTAGCAAGCTAAAAAGCAAGATGGCGTGTTTTGCATTCGCTGCACCCTTTATGGTTCGTTTCTGTGGAAAGCGTTCGGTAGCGACAGCTGGTGTGCGTATCGTTTGCGCCTGTTTTCAGCGGGGTTTCGATCCGCTTGTAAGGACGAATGCATTTGTCATGGCTCTTTTTCCTTCGATTTGCAGGTATACCGAGAGGATGGAATGCCCGGATTAATATGTGCTGATTGCCGCCTGCTCATGAACTACAGCTACCAGTTTAAGCAGATCTGCAACGACGCAAACTCGCAGCTCAAAGCGTATCTTTCGACTGGAGTTTGGCCGAACCAGCTATCCCTGCCGAAGGGGCTAGCGAATTTACTGGTAAGTGTACTGGCGAATTTACGCTCGTTTCAAATGTGCCCTTTTCAGCAAAAGGGCAAATAAGTTTTGTAAAAGAAAAAAAGCGCAAATCATAACAAAACAATTGTTTCTCACATAACCCTCATCAAAAGGGCAAGCTGTCGGTGGGGGCCCCGGTTTGACGTTATGCTTTATGGCATGCAACTGTACCCCGTGCCATAAACTGCCATAAACGGTTATGCTATAGTAATTTAAATTTTTAAATTTCACGTTTCTTTGCAGTCAAATTTAAAGCAACCGCCAACGAAAACCAACGATAAACCAAAAGCCACCAACATTATCAAGCTAAGCCCGGCGGATTTGAAAAACTTTAAGCAGGGGCAAAAGTTAAACAATGCCAACCGTACGGCAGGTGGCGAGGAAGCGAACACGTCCACCGCCGTACCTCTCATGACCTCAACGCCGATCGTGAAGCGACAGGGATCGGATTTGGCACGCAGCAGCAGCACAGCCATCACCACCAACGCCACTACTACTACTGCCACTGCCGATTCCAACAAACCACCCCAACTGGGACAGCAGCTAATCAAAGTGAAGAAAGAGGCAACACAGCCGGAACAGGGCGGTGCATCGAACGAGCCGGTCATACTGAACAATCTGGTCCAGTCGACGGTGCCGAAGGTTGCGGAAGAGTTCGTTTCTACCGGCGACGGAACGGTAGAGATGGTGGTGACCTACGCGCCGGAACCGTCAACCAAAGCCGACGGTGGCGGTACCGTGTTCCCCTGCAGCGAGTGTCCGCGAACGTATCCGCTCAAGCAGCTGCTCGACATCCACCAGCTGTCGCACAAGCGGGAGCGCAAGCATCAGTGCGACCACTGCGACAAGCGGTTCTTCTCCAAGTACGATCTGGCCAAACACATCACCACACACACTGGCGAGCGGCCGTACGTATGCGTCATCTGTCGGGCGTCCTTCTCGCGCTCCTCGCTGCTACTGCGCCATCAGGCCAAGCACCAGGACGAACCGAAGCATTTGTGCAAGCTGTGCGAGCGCTCCTTCCTAACCGTGGAAGATCTGCAAAAGCACATCGAAAACCACGAAAAGAGTCGCCCGTACCATTGCGCCCACTGCCCGAAAAGCTTCGCCTACAAGCAGGGCCTCGAGCGGCACGAGATAGTGCACCTGGCGAAGCTGCCGTTCCAGTGCGAGTACTGCGAGCAGAGCTTCCTTACCGCGGGCAAACTTTCGCGCCATCTGGCAACGCACGCGGGCGATCGGCCGTATCCGTGCCGGCTGTGCAACAAATCGTTCCTGCTGAGCCATCATCTGTCGCGGCACCTGCGCCGCCACAATGCGACGGGTCAGAGCGAGTACAAGTGTTTGGACTGTGGCGAGCTGTTCAACAGTCTCGGCGATCTGGTGTACCATTCGGCGAAGCACGCGATGGAGAGCCTGACGTGTCCGCTGTGCCTGGAACCGTTCGACAGCGTGGAAGCGGTTACCGAGCACATTCGGTCACACTCGGACCAGCAGCAGTACGGGTGCGACTATTGCGATCTGATGTACACGAGCGAGCAGAAGCTGACCGATCACTGCCAGCAGCACCATGCGAACGAGCTGGCGTACGAGCTGCCGGATGACAAGAGCGGGCCAGCGAAGGACAGTGAGCAGCGGCAGGACGAGAATGGGACCGAGCCGAACAATTTCGTGATGGATTACCGGAATGTCAAGGAGGAGGAAATTTTCCACGAAGGCCTGTTTCTGGATGAAGGTAAGCAGATGTGCTCTCTCCTGCTGGAATATTGTCATCAATTTGATATTTTGTTTTTTGTTTTTTATTATTGCTAGATGAATCGACCCTGGTTCCGGACCCCCTTAGTGGTTTTGATGAGTTTGATGTCACGGAAATTGAAGTGCGACCACAAAGCCCGCCCGAAACATCCGCAAAATCGGTTGGCAGACCACCAAAAGCCACTTCCGCAACGGGCACCAAAACAGCCGTCAGTGCTTCTTCGACGAAAGGAGTAACCAAAGTACAGCCTACCAACACCACCACCACCACCACCACCACCAACGATACGAAAAACTCATCGACAGAAGAGAAAAAAGCATCCACGACCGCCGTGCAGCAGACCCAGGAGGACGGAAAAGCCTCACGCCAGCAGCGCATGGAGGAGTTCTTCAAGCGTAACCAGGAGGCGGTGGAAAAGCGAATGGCCAACCAGAAGCTTTCGGATGTGCTGAAAAGCTTACCGAAAGGGGTAACGGTCAAGATGGAAACGGTGGATAAACAACCTGCTCAACCTGAGTGCGTTAAAACTACGGGTACGGACCAGCCAGCGGCGGAAGCACCCGCTGTACCACAAAAGCGAGGCCCCGGAAGACCGCCGAAGGTGCGACCGGTTGAGGCAAAGGAACAGGAAGCTTCCAAAACGGCTGCTCCCACCAAACGTTCGGTCCTACCGGCAAAGACGGAGCAAAAACCCGCTGCAGATGGTAAGCGGGAGCTGAAGCGCAGTGCCACTGCCATAGGAATTTCTAGAGAGCGCACAAAACCGGTAGTGGTTGGGCAGGAAAATTCAAAAACGGCAACCAAGCCACCGTTGCCGGCCCCGTCGAAGTCGTCCGATTCACAATCGTGGATGATTAAACGTACGTACGCTGCAAAGTCGTCAGCACCAAGCGAGGTTGCTGCGGGTAAAAAGCGTCCGGCGGAGGAAAACGATAACGAAGAAGCAGAAGAGCCAGCGCCCAGCAAACGGCCAGCACTGGGCCGTAAAACGTTGAACCCATCGATGATTCGACAAATGAGCAAGAAAGAGCCAGCGGCCGGTACCGGTAAGCAGCCAGTTCGTGCTAGCACCGTACTGAACTCGTTGCCATCGGCGACAACCGTCTCCGCAACCACCACTACCAACAATATTGTGAATGTGAAGAACCTTCCAAAACCAACGGAAGCCATGAAAAGGGTACCGGTGGAGATGAACATCGGTGGCAGGACGATCAAGCTGCACAAGATCACCAGGGAGGAAGCGATTGCGCGGGCAAACCAGCTGAAGGCTAAGCAGTAATCGAAGCCGACATGAGTTTGAGTTTGCCGCTTTTGCTCATTGAATTTTGAATTTTGTTCATTTTACAGACCGGTGTTTTCGAACTCTGGGTATTAATATTTGTTTTTAGAACCGTACAGTATGAAAGAGGTACAAAGAGAGATGGAGAGAAAGATGTGGTGATTTGTGTATTTGTCTTTTATCATTCTTTTATGTAGGATAGGAGGTTAGGCTTAGCATAGTGAGTTCAAATTACTAATTAATCTGTTTAAGGGACAGGGAAAATTATTAAGCACAAGTGAGCTGTCCGAACCATTAGAATTATTTACCTATACTATTTATCATTTCGCCTTTGACATCTACCACTGTTTTTACTCTCTTGTTAATCGTCATATTTTGTTTGAAATCATGGCAATTATACGGGAATGTTGTTTCTTGTATTCTGATTATTTTTTCCACTCCCAACTCTTCTTTAACTATTCCCAGGGTTTATGTGTGGGGAATAATATGTGTGCTTTTATTGATGAATAAATTTTACACGCAGCCATTCACTCGAATTATGAGTACAGAATTTGAGTTTGTTAGTTACTGACGCTTGCTTTAAATGAGTCAACGATATCCTTTTTTATTCACATGGTTTTTATTTTACTTTACTTTACAAACAAACAACGAACAGTCTGTTCCCGAGTTACGCGGTTCTCGACTTACGCGGATTCGGAGATACGCGGTTTTCTAAATTTGACAGACCATATGTCAAATCAG